>PVKA01000029.1:193455-335838 GCA_004027165.1 Ctenomys sociabilis
AAAAAAAAAAAAAAAAAAAAACCAAAAAAACAAAAAAAAAAACCCCAGCTGAGTAAACAGAAGGGTGTAGGAACCATGCAAGGCAGGGAGTTGATTCACCAAACCCCTGTACTACCATTTTCGCTGAAATCAAAGACAAGGTTATCTTTGTGAGTGAACATTTAGGAAGATTTGAAATAGCTTCTGTGGAAAGAGAGTATTAGACGTCAACTGGGAACTATAGAAGATGACTGCATATAAGTCTCCCAAAGATTGGACAACACTTTCAATAATGCCCTCAGTGTCTGCGATTAACAGAATATTCTTTAAATGTGAATAAAGAACAAATTAACTGACCCAGAATTGACAGCGTATAGCACATTTTGGGCAAAAAAGCTTTTCATCTCTTGATTTGGACTGAGGGATCAACTCATTTATCTTCCCCTTCTCCAGGCCCAGTTTTTGAGAGTAAAGCACAAGGACTCAGAGACAACTGAGCAGAATCACTAACCACTGAATTTGGGGCTTCTGCTAAGTTGCTGGGGCCTACGCTCCAGATGTTGCTTATTCCTCCTTCCTCCCAAGTGAAGGTGGGGAATAATGGCATAGAAGGAGCTCATCAGCCGTGCAAACTGGAGTAGCCACTCCATTGGAGACTTCTATAGACTGACGGGGGATGGTGTGAGTTCTCCCTAATCAAGAACAAGAGTTAATCTGAAAAAAGCATTCTAAAATTTAAGGTTTGAAGGATGGAATAATTTCAGGTGAACGTAAGTGCTAGGGCTAGGAGCAAATGGAGGCCAAAGAAACTGGAAACCCTGGGCTTGGAGGGGTTGTTAGAGCCTTTCTTTTTTTGTGTGTGGAACCGGGGATTGAATTTAGGCCCTTGTGCTTGCCTGGCAAGCACTTACTCTACTGAGCCATCTCCCCAGCCCCTGTTAGAGCCTTTCTGCAGTTCTTTCTTGCCCTCTCAGTCTGTCCTATTTTGTCTTTCTGATAGGATTTACCCTATTCTGCCTATACTAGGTAAGTGCATGTTTTATCATAACTTCTTTGAGGATTGTGAGTCTCTGTCTTTTTACCTCACAGTCCCTTGAAAGTTCGTTTTAGACAGAAGACTGCACTGAAATATTTTTAAGAGCTTTCTTTAGTCAATCAAACATTATTTCTGAAGTTTGTTGGACAAGAAATGTAAGGATTACACAGTTAGCCAGACCACTTATTAGGGTCTTACAATAGATGAAATTAATAAAACTTTCCAGGGTATAAACTGGAGCAAAAGACATGTTCGCAACCTGCAACTGACAATCGTCCCTGTCTTTAAATTTTTAACTATCCTGTCTTCCTAGATTATAATGGCTGCTACCAACACAGCTATTTTTGCAGCTTTGTGTCAGAGGTTAATGGTGTAGTGTGATGGTTTTGTGGCTCGAGAATCCAGGAATGGCTCAATTCTGCTTCATTACAGCCATCCGTCTTCTCCCTGAAGTCCCCAGGGGTGGTATATCGACAAGAAACAATAGCACATGGAAAAAAATCTATAAATAGTAAGTGGAAAATTTGTGCTTTGCCTGAAAACCCAATCTAGAATTCCCTGATAAAGTGGGTTCCATACTGAGTGTTCCTCAGAGCAGGACAATTGGCCTGACCTGGAGAGACTCAGAGTCACTTTTGCTTTCACTTGGCGTGAGCCATCACTGGGCTGGTCCAGCTTGAGGTGGTGGGAGCATAGACCCCCAAGACAGCAGTATCTCCTGCTTTTGGGCCTAGTATAAAACCAGTGAATACTATGGTTACTTTTCCTTTCTCACACAAACTTCTCTCACACTCTTGGAGTTAGTCATTTCTCTTCAGTTGTCTAAGTCAACTTTGGGTATTTCATTAGTTTCCTGTTGCCATGGAATAAACTAGCACAAATGTAGTAGCTTAAAACAGTACATGTTTGCCTCACAGTTTCTGTTGGTCACATAACATAGCTAGGATCCTTTTCTCTATATCTTTAAATATAATGAATTAAAATATACATTTACATACAGATACATACTACCATCACCACCACTACCAAAGTTCTGGGGTTATTCCCAGGACTTTGTCTCTGACATACATCTCCGGCCCTTTGTTTAAGTTTTTTGACACAGGATCTTGCTAAGTTGACATTTTTGATTCAAATTTGTAGCCCTCTTGTTTCAGCCTCCCAGAGTGCTAGGATAATTAATTGCCCTAAATCGAGCTACATTTACCACAACATGATTTTATGGCTTTTTAAGTATCTTCTTCATTAGGTGAAAAACAAAACAAAACACTATAAACTGAAAGCATTTGTAACTTTAGATGACAATTATATGATCATAACAATATACCCTTATTGTCTCTGTGTAAGTAGTTAGGTTAATGTTTATTAACTTATTTCCTCTTAAAGTTCTACCATGATATTTTCTGTAATTGTAGATTCTGTTATTCTTAGTGATTCACTTAAAACTTCTTTAAAAACTTGATTGGTATATCTGTATGGTGTTGCCATTTCATTTTCAGTGTAACATGCTTATTACTACAACTTAATGCTGGGTCTGATTGTGTTCTGTATGGCTGGGAAGAACTGATTTCCTGTTGGTGCCTCCCTAGGAAAGAGCTTTCAGGCTCCTTGCATCTTGGCAAGGCTCTTTCCTATCACAATATCATCTGTACTTTGAGAGTTTTTGCCTCCATTCTTCTTTTTTCCTATATCCATCGCTATCTTTGTGTCTTTCTTGCAGTTAATTTCCTCACATTTTTAAAATGTACCAAATTGTGGAGGTTAAGCTTAGATCAAGCAGTCAGAAAGTCTGGATTTAGGTCCTGGCTTGGTCACGTTATAGTCATGTGACCTTGGGCAAATGAGCTAACCTTTGTGCATCTTGGTTTCCTCACCTGTATTGAGGATAGCAGTGCTGTCTGCCACATAGGTCAGTGAAAATCAAATTAATTTGAGTGTACTGAAATACTTAACAGAATCATAAACATATGCAGTTATAGTGCCCATTATTATCCTGAAGGCATCATGCCTCTGTTTCCTTCACAAGTGGAAGTATGTTGCCAGTTCCTAAAATTTGGAAATTTTGAAAGGATATATGGATACACATCACCCTGATAACACATTCTGTCCTGTCTCTTTCAGAGGTATAGTTAAGATTTCTTTCTATTTTATATTAGTAAGTATATGTATTATTGGAATGAAAAACCATGTGATAATGAGTAAAAATAATTATACCTTGCTGGGTAAATGTGACTTAGAAAAGAAGACCTTCTGAATGATTTGAGAGGTATATGTTGGACTTTCCAAATGTGCTATTGAAATAACTATTTTCTTTAAATTTTAGTGAAGAATAAGCTAAACTTTAAACAAATCAGCCATCGTTTTAAAGAAATTATTGTGTTGGCATTGTTAAAACTGCTTATAGAAGTCTTTAGCGACAGTAGTATAGGTTTTCCTGTTGTTTACTTGTTCGTTTAACTAGAAAGAAATAGTTGCTTAGTTGGTTAATTTAAATACTCTTGGCATTTACAGCACATTCTGCAGGGGTTTATGTGAAAGCCTGCAGTTACTTGATATCTACCTGGCAACTTGCTGGGTGAAATTCAAATCCTATGGGAATTTTAGGTCTAAATGAGGGATGCACAGTTGGTTAGCATTTGCTGATGACTCTCTGGGGGGGGGGGTTAAAAAGCATACATATAATTAAATCAATAAAAAAGGAGTATCCTCTATGGCACATAAAATATGAGAAATACATGTACAGTATTAATGAAATAAGTAGGCTGGGTTTTAATAGGAGAGAAAACTGCCCTTAAGAACTTAATTTGTTGTAGTGGTTACTTTTTGTTTATTCGATTTCCCCCTTATCTTCCTCTCAGCTGACATAATTTAGCTGTTCTCTTTGAATAGAAATATGACATCCTTTGAACTTAAGAATTTGTCAGTTTGTTTTTATCCATTAATTTTTCAGCATTTAATTCCAAAGGAAATAACTGCAAGCTGTTTTCTTTTTCATATCATTTGTGTATGCATGTTACTCAAAAGGGATTTAGGTAATCACTTGAATAATCACTTAGATAAATAAATTGCTTACCTTAATGGGTGAATTTGTTAGAATTATGTTTCTGTTCTAGATGCTTCATGCCTGTAACTTTTCTAATTCTCTATATCAATCCTTGACACTAAGAAATTTTATAACCCCAACTTGACTGATGGAGACAGACAAATGCTTAATGTATGGAAGGACTAGAATCAGAGCTCCCCAAGACGTTTGGCCTTTCTCTGTACAACTGACCATTCTGCTCCCCTGCCTCTTAATTGTGGAGCTTTTTAATGATTGTGGCTCTGACAGTATTTTTCTATTCCATGTTCATTTTTTTCTATTTAAAATCAATGAGTAGATTTCATTGTTCAGTTTTGTAGGCTGTACTACCATTTACTGGCTAGACTACCTATCTAGACCATTACGTTATATTCTGGACACTTTGTCTGAAAGAGAAATGCTGGCTAAAGAGCTGGTGGGAGAAAGAAGGTAATTGCTATTATAAACAGCTCTGGGAATCATGGGATGATTAGCATTTGTTTTGTCAACTTTGGGGGAAAAATGTAACAAATATCTTTTTAATATTTAGGAAATTACCAGGTCTGAGAAGCAGTAGATAAATTGTGCATTGCTACAATGTACAGGACAAATACCTGTGCTTTAATTCACAGAGTGAAAATTTCAGTACAGCACAAAAAAGAATTTTCTAACCTGAGTGATCTGATAGAACAGGTCCCTTTGTGAGGTAGTGACCCTGTCCTTTATTAGAAATCTTCACTCCTCTTCCCTGTGAGCTGACGGGGGCTTCAAGAAGAGAATTCTCAGAGCAGGCTCGGGTTCAGTGTGGAAATGAATTTCTCAAGGTTAGATGGCTAGTAGTTGTAGATAGCTAGTACCAAATTTGTGTCTCTTGGTATTTGTTGGGATGGGCAAGGAGGAATGGATTTGGAGATGGCTTGGCAGTATGCGAGACTCTTCACATTCACTGTATACCACTTAGCAAGAGCTAAATAGCCATCCTTCAGGAATGCTGCTGGAGAGGGCTTGCCCGGGCACAAGTGTGCAAGAGAAGTAGGAGATTTCCTTGGAGATGGAAAGACTGTGTCTTCACTGGTTTCTGAAGTCTTAACAGTGCTCACTTGGCACAAGGACAAAGCCAATGCGTACTTGTTAAATGGATGAAAGAAATTGTTTAGTTTAATGAATGATTATTTGTAAGTCCTAGTTTTTCTTTGGACATACAGTATCATTTCATATTTTAGCATAGAACAGTTTCCTTAGTTTTCTCCATGATGCTATACTGTATATAATTTACCTATAAATACTCACATCCTCATGAAATCTTTATATAAAGGCTCAACTTTTTCTACCAATAAGTCTTATAAACATGGCTCTTGTTTCTTGTTAATCATTGTGGTGATCTTGACTTTGTATAATTATGAGATGCCTGATGGCAGACCTTACATTTTTATGTCGAGGTCAGTTAAAATATAAGTAGTTCTGTTGCTCTTAAAAATTGATAGTTTCTATGTTTGAGATTTATATTCCTTTATCTGTGTGTTAGACACTGGGACCTTTAGAAATGCCTGTCTTGGCATTGTCTCTGTGGGTGCCTCATAGTTACTGATCCACTCATAGGGCATGTTTTCCAAGAATATGACCCATAGAATTATCCCTTAAAATTATTATGGGATTTTATAGATCAAAGTCCTGGGAAGTAAGGTATTGGTTCCTTTCTTAGCAGGCTAACATGTGGGGGGGAGTAAGGTGTGATGGAAGAGCTTCTGCCTCCATCTTCCCTAAGAGCCTTCTGTCACTTTTTGAAATAGACCTCCCCAAACCCCCACCTTTACCAGTAGCCAAACGTAAGTCTTTCACTTGGGCCTTCTAGAGTTAGGCAAGGCCATATATGTGTGCTTTGAATATTCTGCCACTCTGGAACTCTGAGAACTTCAGGTTTGCTTGCAGAAATCAGATCACGGGAATCCTAGTACACAGATAAATTTCATCAAAATCTGCTGTGGTCAGAATAGATACTATCACTAGGTTATAGGAGGGTGCGTCTTAGGTAAAAAGCTGGTTGCCTGGAGGCCCCAGCAGGACATTATGGTGAGTTGCTGGACCTAACATTACTCCTTTGGCCATATCTGGTTTTGCTCACTGTCCATGACCGAGCATTAACATGGTGCTTCTGATGTAATCTTAGACTTGCTGCTTTCAGCACTTTTCCTTCTAGACTGGTGTACAGCCATCGGCTTCTGACCTTATCCTCCGCTTACTTTAGGGATTGCCGTTAGAACTCACTCATTCATTCATTCATTTTGCAGTTTATTTATTGGAGGCTTACTCTATGTATCAGACAATGTCTGTGTATCAGATATTGTGCTAGATCCTAGGTATTGACTATGAATAACAAGAATTGGCTACCGAGCAGCAAGTTTTAAAAAAGATTTAACTTCAATGTAAACAAATTTAAAAGGATGTGGATCCCTTACCTTCAGAGATGGGCCTGTTAAAGTATGTAGTTTTGAGAATAGGTTTTTTTGAGATACACACACAAAAAGAAAATTCCTTCTCCCTCTGAATTGGGATGAGAAACTACCATCTCATGTGCCTAGATTGTGAGAAAGAGGAGGAATTGCAGGACCTCGTAGTTTGAGGCTCAGACTATTCAAAGCTCTGAAGACAGATTGCTGGGACTGCTGTCTGCTCCTCACAAGCATGTGCTGTACCAGCATTTCTGAGGAAAGAAAAATGGCAGCCATAAGAGCTTGTCTCTGGATGCTGATGTTCTGAAGCCGGTTGCCCAGGAAACCTTTAGTCCTATATACTCGTGTGTGGAGAGTCAGGACTGTCCAGATGAACTGTTTATTCAGTTTTCACCTACTGTTTTGGTGGACTGCCCTTCCTAGTGCTTCTGCCACATTGTGACTTCCAGTAAATAGCTACATGCCACAGAGCCTCCGTGTCTTGAGACTAATTGTAAGTTATAAACGGGGTATGCATTTCACACATGTTCTCCATATACAGGGCTGTTTGCAGTCCCAGGGGACGATCCTGACCTGATACTTTCAACCATGACCTTGCAGTCAGCATGAGTAGCCAAATGGCACGAGGCTTCTAGAACCTGTCGAACCTGTCTCTTGTCTTGCCAGACTCTGTCTGCATGGTCGCTGGAGAAGGGGTCCAAGTTTTGAACCAGCACTTTCAGTCCCAGCAGCCCTCCAGCTCCGCAGAGGCTTTTGAGCTATGCAGGCTGCAATGAAAGCTTATTCACACTCTTGTCAGCCTGATGCACCTCCTGGCACCCTTTTTTAAAAAATGTATTTGGTATAGAATCTACAGGGTCTCACTACACAGATTGCACTCAGAGTGATTCGCTTGTTTTCGGCCTCCAAAGCGCTGGGATTACAGGTGTGCACCACCATGCCCAGTCTCAATTGCAGTTTCATCATGCCCTGGGGGTGGGGCCGCCACAGCACACTGGGGATTGAACCCTCAGCCCCTGCATCTGCCTAAGCAGTTCCTTTAATCTGCTGAACTATTTGGCCAGCCCTCCTCCTGATACACTTTTGAAGAAAGACAACAGTATTGACTTGGTGTTCTTTTGGGGGTTGACGTGTTCATTTGAGGTCTCCTTAGTTCCACACTCGTTTAGCTTCACTCTGACTTCTGGTGCCCATTTGTGATACAGCGGAAGCCTTGGATTCTGTATAAGACAATATTCTGCCCTGTGTAAATGCCTGGAATAGGTGTCTAATATGGGAAGATAAGCTGGCATTATTGGCAATAGTGTAAAAATAAAACACTAAACAGAAATAAAGTGGCATTGAGAGAACTTGATTCATGTATGTTTATATAATTATCAAGGAGCATAATTAATATTTAAACTGTGTTCTTTTCATTAGAATGCATACTATTTTATAATTCTCACAACCCTATAATTAAGGATACAGTCACACTACCTAGGTAAGGCTTTCTGGTCTTAAACAGGCTGTGCACCAGTCTGGCCTTTCTTAGTGCATCCTCATTACCCACATAGAATAAGGTTTATGTTGACTGTGTACAAGCACAATGATTAGGGTGCTTCATGTACAGTGCTGATTCTGTGGTCACTAGTCTATTTTTATTGGACAAGAAAGGAATGACAATTTTAATCTCCCTTAGACTTTTTATCTCAGGTTAGAATTTAAAAATCCTGACCAGAAAGTCACTAAATTAGTCTTTAATAAAAAGAGACCATAGGCACTAGGGGATAGCTCAGCGGACTAAACACCTCCTCAGGCAAGTGCAGGGACCTGGGTTGGATCCCTGGCACCACAAGCTGTGCTCGGCCCTCCTCTCTCCCTCCTCTCAGGCATGCTGAGCCAGGTGTACAGACTGGGTGTGATAGTGCATGCACCTGTAATCCCAGCACTGGGGAGGCTAAAAACAGGAGGATCACTATGAGTCCAAGCTTCATAGTGAAACCCTATACAAAATACATTAAAAATAAAAAACCTGAAACCAAAAAGAGACTTAATTTTTGAACCCACCTTAAACTTGGCCACAACCAAATAAATCTCAGTGTCTGAGGGTCACAGTGAATTTGTGTTCATTGGAGACAAATTATAAGCTAGTCTGTAATAAAAAAGGGAAATCAAAAGAAAGATCTTCCTTTGGAAACAGATTGAGTGCTAGCAGGTTCAAGACTTATTTTTGAATCTTGTTGAATTCATATTGAGACTTGGTGATTCAGATCTAAAAGCTTTTGGACAGGCTTGGAACTAAGATTGTGTAAGCTAATCAGGTCTGGAGTAGAGGGTCAATAAGCTATTTTAGGGTATTGTCAGAAGCTTCCAGTAAGTTGCCCATATGGGTATGGAATTCAAGGAAGTGTTAGTGTTTATGTCTTGGGGGAAAACAGATTATTGTCAGGAAATTAGTGAAAAGAGCTGAGTAGATTTGAACAGCCCTGCCCCTTGACAGCAGGACTTCATAAGGCTTGATGGGATTGAGGTATGTCCCAGACTGATCCTGGCACCAGGCGTTACCCTGTGGGTGATGTAGTCCAGAGGGATCGATTGGTAGGGCTTCTTGTGTCCACTGACTGGGTGCTTTTACTCACTTATGCTTTGTGGTCACCTGCACAATACTGTTAGGTGTGAATGTCTGACAGTGGATAGCTACTGCAGAGAACAGAAGTCGCAGAGGCCCACCAGATTGTGTACTTATAAAAACAACAGACTTAGTGTTTGGCCTCTGTGATGTAATATCTGTTCAAATCTTGGCTATTTTCTTTGTCAATAAAAAAAATGAATGACTTTTTCCAGTTGCTTGACAATATTATTAGAGCTATCTTTTTTTTTTTTTTTGTATTTGAGGGAAGGGTCTACAGATTATTCAGGGTTTCACTACTAGATCAGACTCTAGTGATCCACTTGTTTACAGCCTCCCAAGAGCTGGGGTTACAGGTGGGTGCCACCACACTCAGTCTCAGTTGCCATCTCAGCACATCCTGGGGGCAGGGCTGGCGTTGACAGGCCCAGGGATTGAACCCCTGGCCCCTGAGCCTGCTTCCAGGTGCTTTAATCTGCTGAAATGTTTGGCTGGCCCCTAGAGCTACCTTTTTGTTTGTACTACAGTTTTAAAAACAAAAGCTCTGAGAATAAAGCAAATTATTCTTTTTTTTTCAAAGCAAATTGATCTTGTCCCTTTGGGACTTTAATAATAATTATTTTTGTATAGGTGAAGTGTTTATATGAATGTGTTTTAGAGTATGTATTCCTTTTCAGTATGGGTAGAAACATCCTTAGCAAAACTGACATTACCACGATATCTTCAAAATATAGAACCTCTAAAAAATTTTAACCTACTGGTTAACACAATAGGAACAAAATACACACTTTATAGGGTACACTGTAAAGACAAAGAAACTTTCCTGGTCTCAGATGATCAGAACCTTCATTGCCATCAGTATCCAGAATCAAGAGGAGTGATAAAATGTCCTACTTACATCTACTGAAAGACACAGTACAAAGCACTGATTATACAATGGAATACTGTAGCAAAAGATAGCCAATGATCATAATGTACAAGTTAAGACTAATTGGAATCAATTAGAAAAATGTTTCACACAATGTAATGCTGTAGAGCCATTAAAAAGAATGACTCAACTCAATGTGCAGTGGTGCATAATACATAGCAAACTCTCAAGTGTTATTGAGTCACTGGGGGCACAATCGAATTTATAAATTGTTGTTCTGTGAGTTTTTGTTTTAAGCCCACATTCTGTCCATTAAGACTTCAAGAAAGCACGTAGTTATTGTTTATGGACAGACTGTATCTGGAAGGATACGGAAGAAACTGACGATTTTGCCTTCAAGGAGGGCAGCTGGTAGCTGAAAGCAGGCTTAGAAGGGAGATATGTTTTTATTTATTTTAAATAAATTTCAAATATTATCACAAATGCGTATTGTTTAGAAGATTTTATATTGTTACCTGCAAGATTTGACATGACAGCCAGGTAGGACAATGGTGAAATGTCCAGGAAACCATGTGAAGGCACAAGTCAGAGAAAGGATGGAAGGGAAGGAGGAATGGACAGACAAGACGGATGGACAGATGGACAGGCCTCATGCATAAGGCCCACAGTGCTGAGTGTGGCCGTGCAGTCTGTAATCCCAGCATTTGGAATGCTGAAGGCAAGAGAATTACAGGAAGTTCAAGGCCAGTTGGAGCTATATATAGATGCATGGCAAGTTCTTGTCTCAAAACAGACAAGAGACGCTGGGATGGGGGAATGGAGAAAAGAAGGGAAAAGCAAAATTAAAAAAAAAAAAGAAAAAATATATATAGTAGTTAAGATAATTATACTACTAATTTCTCTTAATTCATTGAAAAGTTTGTGCTAACAGTGTTCGGACAATTAAATGTGAATATCTTGTAATCAGAATAATTGATTTAAAGATAACTATGCAATGTATTAGCCATAGTTATCCTCCTATTATCTTGTTTTGAAATTTTGTTTTATTTTTTTTCTCTTTAAAAAGGGAGAAGTGGAGGAAGCTAATGTAGAGTTGTTGAATTGAAGAGGATGGAGATTTTATGGGGCCTTTGATTATAGGAAGTGAATAGGATTAAAAACAGTTTTGCAGGGAATGGGAACCAAAAAGTACTTCATTTGTGAACCTTGTAAATTTGAGACAATGGTAAAGACCTCCTGGAATGGTTAGCACATGACTAGGAGAGATTTTTTTTAACACTTTTTATTTTTTAGTCGGAACCGGGATTTAACTCAGGCCCTTGTGCTTGCCAGGGAAGCGCTTATTCCACTGAGCCATCTCCCCAGCCCCCCTGCCTTTTAACTTTTAAAAATGACTTTTAAGCATTATTTTCATGGCTCGTTGAGTGTTTCTAGTATATTCAAATTCTCCATTCCTTAAAGTTTAATTATGGAGTAATGGAAAATTCAGTTTTAAAAATATTTTCATTTTTTGATGACTAATGCAAAACAAGATAATGATTTTGTTTTTAGATTTCCTATTTCATACATGTCCTGGACAAAGCCACTTACAGTTATGGTAAAACAAAGAGCTTGTACCAAGGGAATGAGGCTAATGCCTTGTTCTGATCTCTGGTATAGTCCAAAAATTCTAAACAATGATAAAACTTGTAATGTGTCAATTAACTAAAACCACTGATTTACAGTGGGAGTGTGGGGGACAGCCTGCATAAATAATTTCCGAACTTACCACGATCCTTGGTATTATAGTTAATACCCAACAACACCTCTCGATTTTTCATGTATGGTGTAATACTTCTAGTAGTGTTGCATATGATTATGTTGTTGTTGTTATTATTATCTGATTATTTTCTTGTTGCTGGGACAAAATACCCAACACCCACAGGAAAAGGAGAAAAGGTCTATTTTGGCTCACAGTTTGTGGAGGGTTCAGTTCATAGTTGGCTGGCTCCAAAGCAGGGCAGCGTGGCAGAGGGGCATCAG
Organism: Ctenomys sociabilis; assembly: GCA_004027165.1. Taxonomy (NCBI): domain Eukaryota; kingdom Metazoa; phylum Chordata; class Mammalia; order Rodentia; family Ctenomyidae; genus Ctenomys; species Ctenomys sociabilis. The sequence continues at coordinate 205,477 of PVKA01000029.1, forward strand.
AGGAGAACCGTCAGTTCACGGGATGGCAGAGGGAAGCAGGCAGAGAGAGTGCGAGGCAGCAAGGAAAGAGACAGCCTTCTCCAAGCCGAGCTGCAGAGAGCCGCCTCCTACAGCCGGCTTCACTACCCAAATCACACGTAGCCCAAACTGCATCGGTGGGCTAGTCTGCGGTACGTGTCCCCAGGTGCACTCTCCTTCCCAGAGCCCTACCTGCGAGCACATGAGCTCAGGGCTCATGTTACTGTATATAAACAGGAACAGTTACCAGCATTTCTGTGTTGCTTCCTTTTGCTCACCTTTAAAGAGTAGCACAGCTCTGTATGAAGTTGAGATACAGCTGTTCAACAGCCCTGACTATTAATTTTAAGGCAAAAGAAGTGAGCAGCACATGTAGCCTTTTCCGCCTGCCCTTCCAGGATGATGTCAGTAAATCCTCTGCCATTTCTGGTAGATAGCTATGACACGAATAACTTAATTTTACATCTTACCTGTGTTTTGTGACTGATCAAGTTATAAACGTTTCTGTGCCATAGGGACTTTCAAGGAGCAAATGAGGTTGCTAGCTTTTAAAATTGTGTGGACAAAATGAGATTATGTAAGTGGCCTATGGCAATTACTCCATAAATGGTAACTCACAGTATTTGGACTTGAAAATTATTTTAACTCTAAATGTGAATGCTCGAGTCATCTAGATTCCTCACAACCAGCTGGTTGCTCAGTCCCTCTGCCTCCCTTCTTTTCATCTCTGCCTACTGTTAAGATCTTCATGGAGCGCTCCTACATGCAGCAACCTCTTTGCACCCTAACTCATGTCCTCTTGTTCCTAGTGAAGTTTAATGATCCTCCTCAGCTCTGTGTGGTGGTGATGCCTGTAATCCTAGCACCCTGGGAGACAGAGGCATGAGGGTTGCAAGATTTGAGTCTAGTCTGGGCATCTTAGCAATTTTATGAAACCCTAACTCAAATATTTTTTTCATGTACTTAGTATAAGGTACAGCTCGAACTCATAGTGATCTTCCTGTTTTCAGCCTCCCCAGCACTGGGATTATAGGCATGTGCCAGCTTGCCTGGTTCTGTGTGGCTGGCTTGGTGTGCCCAGCTCAGCATGCCCAGAGGGAGGGCCTGAGCGACATGTGGAGCCAGGGATCAAACTCCAGTCCCTGTGCTGGTTGCCTAAGCAGGCACTTAGTCCACTGAGCTATCTTGCCAGCCCCTAACTCAGAATTTGGAACATTACTTTTTTATTTGCAGAACCAGGCCTTTGCACATGTCAGGTAAACACTTATTCTACTGAGCTATCTCCTGGGCCTCAAAAAAATTATCTGTTTTAAAGAGCCTTTAAAAGGCTTGAGTTCAATTCTCAGTACCAGAAACGGTAACAACGAAAAAGATCTCTTATCCCAGCCACCAACCTGTCTTCACTACTGTTTTGCAAAGAGCTAGTTCTTGTCTCTTTTCTTTCGTTTAAAGCTCCTTAATAATAGTGTTCAACTGTACCCTTTTATGTGTGTGATTAAATGTTTTTCAGAATTGGTCCTGTCCCACTTTATTTTCCTTTTCTACCTTTGGTGGTCACATCACACTATTCGGACAGTATGTACCTTAATTTGTAATATCTGCACCTCCTTCCTCTCTAGTGGGCTCATCAAATTGAACTTTCACTTGTCCTTCTACCCTCCTTGTCTGAGTCTTGGCTTCTTGCACAGGCCACCCACCCCTTCTTTCTTCAGTCTTGGAAAGTGAGCCTTTCTCTGTGTCCTCTTGGTGCCCTGAGCACCAACAACATAGATCAGAGTAAGATCTGGAAAGGATCTTGGAAGCTGTAAGCCATGCTGAGTGGTTTGGGAGATAACAAGAACCTGCTATGGAGAAAGGTTTATTTATCTCTACTGCCCATTGTACTAGAAGTTCCTCAGGGGTAAAAACTAGAGTTTCATTTCTATGTCCCATGGGCTGCAATAATTGCTTGGCAAAAAATAAGCACCCTTTCCACTTTCTGACGGATGAAGCAATGGAATCAAGTGGAGAATGTAAGTTTTAAACTGTTGCAAAAGGTAGCCTTCAGCATATTCTTCAAAACTGTAATAACTTCTCTAACCCACTGTCTTCGCCATCATTTACAACATTAACGTATTTCATTCCATAGTTGTTTGTCTTTCTGAATACATTTATGAAGCAGTCATGCAGTAGGCAGCAGTAGAAATACATTAGATATCAGGATGTAATTGGAGAAAAATGCTGTGAAGGTTAAGAATTGTATATTGTGATAAAGAGTAAAAGAAGAGTTGGGTAAGATTATCAACCAGAGATGTAAATGCTGTATACAATTGTATTGTCTTGAGCCATTAAAATTAGGATAATTTGTTATAGCAACAACAATAAACTGATAGGAATTAACTAAAGCTTAATAAATATAATTTTTGTGAATTCAAAGACACTTAATTGATTTTAATTCAAACTTTATTAGCCTTCCGAATGAATGGCTTACTATGCCTGATTTATACGTAAATGATGTAATCAAATAGAAGTGATGCATATATAATAGCACACATGATAACTCATATATGGTGTAGTAGCACATCCCAGTGAGAAGCATTTCCGGCCTTCCTTGCTAGATTCAAAGAGGCCTTTGCTGGAGGGAGGACAGGGCAGAGAAGCATGCCCTGGAGAGAGACTGTCCTCACCTCCATTGTTTCACTGTGGAGCAGAGGCTTCTGGGAATTAGCCGCTAGAACTAGGTCTTGGAAACAGCTTCAAAGTGTTGATAGTCCCAGAAAATTATTAAGCAGACCATATCCTTTTGTAGACAGAAGTTATACCATGTTAATTTCTGTTGATGATTTGAAAAATACTTGAATCCTGCCATCTTGTTTATCTTTGTTTTATTAAATTCTTTTTGAGAGAATTTAATTTTATTGTATATTTGAATTTTTGCACTTAAAAATTTTGCTTTTTACCACTTGGGATCCTATAGAAATACCATATTATAATATCCTATAAGGAGAATAGTGAGAAAAAATGAAATCTGTGCCTCTTTTGGGGGGGAAACATCAGAATTTATATTTTATACATTAAGGCAATGGAATCCTTGTGGGAGGAAGTCAGGAAGATTAACTTCTTCCCTAAGGAAGGGCACCAACCTTAGTCAAGAAGGAGGTTTTATGAATGAAAAGTCATTAAGCAGACTCCATGAGGCTCAAAAACTTCAGATAAGGTTGGTAGCTGTCTTGTAGATCACTGCGTTCCATCATGTCAGCCATGATGGAACCAGGACTGAACTCAGGCCTTTGCGAGGGAAGTGCTTATTCTGAGCCATCTCCCCAGCCCCAGAAGTCTTAATTCATTGCCGTATATGGACATTTTAGGTCATTTGAGGAAGGGAACAACATTGTTCACCAGTTCAGTACTAGGGAGGAAGAAAATTAGATACCCTGGTGTGAGCGTATGTGGTGTGATGGCTGGCTTTAGGGCCAAAAGCTCTCAGGATCTGTGAGCATAGGAGCTATGAGCCGTTAACATGTCATTTGAAGTGCTTTGGTTGGGGTTTTCAAATGTGTAGCTCACTGTTTTTCCTAAGATTTGTGACAAATTTTAAATATACAGTCTCAGCTGGGCATGTAGCATATGCCTGTAATCCCAGCACCCAGGAGGCTTAGGCAGGAGGATTGTTGTGTGTTCAAGATCAGCCTGGGCTACAAAGTGAGTGCAAGGACAGCCTGAACTGCATAGCAAGGCCCTGCCTCAAAAAGACACACACACACAAAAATCTTAGAATAACAATTAATTGATGTTACTTCCCCACAGCTCCTAGTATTTTCTAGATTTTATCCCACTTCATGTTTTTTTCATATTTGTTTATTTTATCTGTAACATTTTAATACAGCGAGATTTTTATATCACTGCACCTCTTTCCTCATTCTTCATAGTTTTTAAAATATTAGAAATGATTAATTCTTTCCTCTTTTCCACCTTTCTTGTCAAGCACAGAAGCTATGAAAGGGAAAGATCCACTGAAATGAGCACAGTTACGCAGTTTCAGCATTGTACAGTAAAGAAATAATTGGGGATTTTCTTGGCATAAGTTAAGTTTTGGTTCATTTATCTAAGGACTACATTATTAAATTGCTAGCAGTTTGTTTTCCTCATTAATATATTATAATAAAGTTCATTTGTATTTAATTACCAGAGATAATGGGAGGATAAGTTGACATTGCCCTTTTGTCTCAGATCAATAGTCAAGTATTTCCTTCAGAGAAAGCCATACTCTGTGGTTCTAAGTGTTTTCCTGTTGTTCATAGGTCTTTCCTCTCTCAATGATTCCATTGATTTCTCAGAATAGTTGTGTTTGTCCTTAAAAAAATTTTTTCCACCAGAAATTGTTTTTACTACTTGGAATTCTTCGTAGAGTAGAACCTTGTTGCAGTGAGTAGTGATTCATCTCTATAGTACAGAATTCTCCATTGTCTTACGTCAGTGTATGTAGATAATTATTTTTGTTTGGTTTTTGAAACAAAACTACCTCTCAAAGATGCTTAGTTTCTTTCTGGGTAGACAACCACGTTTGGTGTAGACTTCCTCGTGTTTATGACAGATGCTTCTCTTTATTTTGAATGCCTGTGGAGATATTTTGAAATTTGAAACTCTTAGTCTTAATGATAGGAATGACCCTCTCCCCCTAGATCAGAATTGTTATTTAGCTAAGGTGTATTCCGATCACTGTACAGACTGGTTAGCCAAAACCAAGGGTCAAATGACAAAGAACTCCTTTGCTTCGTAGGAATAGGGTTGTTGATGTACAGATCTAAGCATGGATCTGTGCTGACCTCTGAAATGAATTTTAGTCATTGTGAAAGGGAGTAGGGAAGACCTTAGTTCAACTACAAGCAATATAGTTTCCTGTTTACATGGTATGCAGCATAGCAGAATTTCTTTATAAATTTCAGCAATAGATTAAAAATGAAATTCTTATATTTGTATGAGTTACCAGTCAACCTCAGTTTTATTATTATTCTGCTATATCTCCCTAAGTTATTTTATATCATTGTGAAACTTGTGTCCAAGGAGTTTTAGTAACTTCTTGAGCATTTAGTAGATGTCCCTTTGTGTAATATTCACCTCTATAAAACAAGTGGTAGTGCAGTGTCTTAGGAAGTCCTTTCTTGCTGTGATAAACTTTCTTCTTAAGTTAAAATTCTGCTCTTCACTTAAATTATACTCTGTTGAAAATACCTGTGGTATTGCTTTTGATCATGGTGCCAGATATACAGTTGTTAGGACACAGTACTTTACTTCTATTAGATATGTAATATAATGTAATTTTTTGTGTTAAAATGTAAGAAACCTTTGAAGAAAATAGGCATTAAACCTTTATTGTCTGTTAACACCTTAGAAAAATTGACTTTTAGGCAAATAATTGTCATTTTAGAAGATAGGTGGGTCTTGAGGCAACAAGCTAATAAAATAAGGAAGTACTGTCTCCAGAAATCAAATGAACTGGGAGAGTTGATATTGGCTTGCATAGGTAAAGGTTCCCAGGGCCCACTGGGTAATGGAAATCAGTGTACAGTGTAGCTGCTGAAGAAAACGGACTTCAGATGCTTGTGCTTGTACCTCTCTAAATATACCAGATTTTAGGCTTTTTTAAAAAGCCATGTTGAAGGCCTTAATTTTGTGAGTTTTGCAGTATTACTTGGAGTACAATAGATGGAAAGCAATTTTAGACTTGCCTTATGCACTGAAGATGGGAGCACTAGGAGTCTGAGATCAGTAGAGTGCTGAAAAAGAGGAAGCAAGCTATAACAATTAATACTGTTCTTTTTGGATGCTAGTTAGACCAGATACTGATAACAAAGATGGAAATTTCCCCTGAAAACAGGAATGCATCAGAATTACCACTGTAACTGCCAAAATAGATCTAACATTGCATCTGTCATTATCTCTCCTCCACCCTGATCAAGATTTTGATTCTGTAGATGGTTTTTTTTTTTTTTTGTTCATTTTTTGTGCCCTGCTCATGCTAGGTCAGCCCCTGGGGCAGGGCTGGTACAGCGTGTGGTGCCAGGGATCCAGCTATGGCCCTTGCACTGTTGCCTAAGCTTGCCTGAGCAGGCACTTTTGACCACAGAGTTACCTTGCTGGCCGTGTGCAGGTGCTCTTGGGAGCATGGTTGGGTCTGTGTTGAGTCAGGTGTGCCCATGCAGGTGCAGACTTGCGTGCAGAGTGGCAGCAGTCCCCAGCTTACCCTTGGAGTTTCTTCGCTTCCAACAGAGTCACTTAGGATGCATAATTACATTGCAGTTTGGCACATTTATGTTGTCAAAGTGAATTATTTCCCTTCTATTAAAAAAAAATGAAAAAGCAACATACATAATTAAAGAGATCAATATAGATTTTCTAAGGGAAGATGAAAGACATATATTAAGACTAAACAGTTGGCAACTTTGGGGATAGCAAAGCTAATGTTCAAAAGGGACATAATTATATCTGATTAATCTGTAACAAAAGTAAAATTACCTCTCTAAACTAAACACTAAAAATTGCTAAAGCACAATTGAATTTTCTGCTTGTCCTGCTTTCCAATAAAGACTTGTCACCATATACAAGTTTTAAATTCAATATTTGCAGTTTTGGATTAATTACTCAAAATTGAGTGAGTCCCGCAGTTGGGCAGATGTGATCAGTTTGTTATAAGAGAAAAAGCTGTTGGCCAATTTGAAATGGCCAGAGAAGGTTACGCAGTTTGCTTCATTTGAAGAAACCCAAATCTGATTTAAAATAAGTAGCTATCTGTACTGAATAGCATAGGTGTGCAACCAATTAAAGAGGGCACACTGAGCTCTTTCCAAGCTGTCAGGGACTTTGATGTTCTCAATCTTTGCAAGCTTTTTTGCATCTGACACTCCTGCTTTGGTAAAGATAGATGCAGTGCAACTATGGAAGGGGACTTTTTTCTCAGTTCATTGGTTGACCTTTTCCTAACATCTTCTAAGGAAGAGATCCGTGTGCCGTTATTATTCCTCTTGGTGGTCTGCTGGTGGTCAGTGACTTTTGCTGGTAAAGTGCCTTCTGACTTAGGCTCATTTTATCTGGGACCACACTTAAACAAGAAATGTGCTCATGGCCGAGAGAATCTGTAAATATATGTGTACTTTCTGTCCCTGCGAATGAAAAAAATGTGATGCTCACATTTGTTGAGCTTTGAGTATTGAAAGGACTGCATTCGTGACCCCGCTTAGCAGAGGAGAAACTTGAGTCCTAAAGAGCCTGGGAAGCATGTGCACAGCCAGCAAGACAGGGTGCTGAGAGGACCCAGGCTAGATCAGTCTGACTGCACTTAGGCACTAGATGACTTTACATTAGGCTGACAGGGTTCTAACTCACTTCTTTTAGGAAGCTCCTTTCTTTTCTTTGTTTCTTGTTTTTGTTGTTGTTGTTTTGGTTTTTTTGAGTCCTAACATTGTAGGAAATAATAAGGTTACTTTAGACACTGGATCTCAAACTTGGCTGCACTTAGAGAATCAGTTGGATGTTTCTTTTCTTTAAAAAAAAAAAAAAAAAGCAATGGTGGCTCGGTCTCCTTTGTTCTGAGTCACTAAGTAGGAGTATAGCTTAGACATTCAGAGTTTTAAAAGGATGGAGGTTGGTATTAGGATGCCTAGCATGTGTGAGGCCCTAGGTTCCATCCCCAGTATTTTGGATCAGTCAATCAGTTAATCTTCCAGGCGATTCTACTGCTTAAGAACAAAACAAAATTTAAAATTCTAACTCTGTGAGCAAAAAATTAAATAATGCCTTTATTACAAATGCACTACATATTTGTTTTAGAAAATGTAAGCAAATAAAAAAAATTATTGTTAAATTGATCTGTAACTCCTTGACAGTGTATCCTTATTTTTTTTCCTTTTTGTCCTGTGCACGTGTATAAAGTTTTAACTACAATATTACTCTTCTGTAGAATTTTGTATTTAGTGTCAGATTGCCTTTTTGTTTTGGTGGAACCGGGGCCTTCTGTCTGTTTTATAGTGTTTGCACATTTCACCACGTTCAGGAATTCCTGATTCTTCTACATACATAATGGTGTCATTTGGCCAATCCTTGGGAGCTGTCAAGGTGGAGCCGTATTTCCATTAGTGGAGAGTCTGTCCATTATATGAAGCACTGAATGTGCTTTAGATGTTCCTCCTTTGCACTTGGGTCTTGTATTGCATTTTCCCAGACACATTTGTCCTTTGTGTACTTCTTACCTCTTTTGAAGGCTCTTATGGCAAAACCTTTGCAGTTTTCCCTGGCTCTTGGATTCAGTGTGTGCTCAGTAAGTGTCTGAATGGATAAACAGACAGGTATGTTCCAAGATCTGAGGAGAGATCATTATTTGAATAATATTGGTTACTGAAGTGAGTTCTAATAGGCCTGAAAAAACTGTTGGGGAGTTCTGGGGTAATAGGAAGAGAAAGTAAGAGGGGAGTTGAAACACAGTAGTTACGGATGCTGTGGGTTAGAGAAGCCTCAGACCCATTGAAAAGTCTTCTGGCTGGTTCCTGAAGCTTCCCAGATTTGGTCCCCAACAGGTTCATATTTCTCTGGGGTATGGTACTCTCCTGCAGTATAGGGAAGGACTTCCATCCCCCCTGCCCTACTCTGTCATAATAAAGAGGCTGACTTGCATATACTTTCAGGATAGGAACCAACTGATTTGCAGAATTTGTTATTTCCCTAGTACTGTCGTAGTGAAAGTTTGGGTAACTGCTATAGCATAATGGAGTTCAGTTAGGGCTAACCAGCATCTATTTGTTAGCAACTGAGCGCTGGCGGCTTTGGTGGTTAGCTCAGAATGCTTGCACTGGTCAGCACCTGTGACTGTCAGATGCTATCCTGTACAAGTGGAAGGGAGGTGACTGAGAGCGTGGCAGGCCCCCTGTGGGCTGGCCCAACATGGAAGGGCCAGTCTGCTAGATGTGCAGTTTTGCTGGGTGAGCCGGGCTTGCTGTGTCGGCCCAGATGGCTGTATGCTGCTTGCAAGGTATTTTGGTATTGTTGCCACAAAGCCACACAGCTTCTCATTGTGTGATTTGTGATGTCATTTTCACTCTGACTTCTTACAGTGTTATTTTATAATCAAAGTTTTAATTATAATTAATCATAGAGCCTGTACATCAAAATAATTACTTTTTGCTTCAGAAAAGCTTTAATTCTGATTAAAGATATATTATGATCCTAACTTATTACTGTGTATTTTATAACATTTTGTATAAAAATGAGACATTGTAAATGTACTTGTGTAACTGCATTATTGTAAGTTAATTTTCTGAGTTATAAATGCTGGAATTCTTTCAAGTTGAGCCACTTATGTAGTTCCAAAAATTCTTAAGAAGCTACTTTGTTTTCCCCTTTTACTGAATTCACACTCATAGTTAAAGACTTCCAGTTCAAAGGCATTAAAGGTGGTGGTCAGAACCATTAGGCATTGTGTGCTGCTTAGAATTCAACAAAGAGTAAAGTCAGAGAATGAAATAAGAAGCTTAGTTTGTGTGAAAATGTTTTTCTCAAGACAAAACTATAATAAAAAAACACAAGGCAATACTTATTCAGATAACATCAGTGATTCAGATTTCTGGAATGCTGTACTAATTGTTGCGGCCGGGAGTATATTATGATTTAATGGTACCTCTCAGCTACATTTGATGAACTGTCCTAGAAAAACATTTTGAAGTAATAAAGCATCCATTTGGCTCCTAAATAATGAGGGAAGCATTGTTCTTCACATTATTTATTCAGAAAGAGAAGTGACCAATGGCTAATAAGCTTTATCCAATGAGGGTCATTTAAAACAAAAGAAAATGCAAAACTGAGGTTTTCTTTGATTTCTTTGTGCATTAACAAAGACCGAAGCAGAATGGCTGGAGGCTTGTACCACGTGGCCTTTGGCTGACTATAAGTGCAGGTGTTGGTCAGATTTAGTGAAAGCTTCTGGGCTTAGCAAGGACCCTGAGGCCTAAACCAGTGACCTGTGGAGAAGCAGTGGCAGGTGAGTGGCGGAGATCAGGCTCTAATGTGTGGAAATGCAGACTTATTTTCTAAGACCAATGGCAATGATTTAAGGTCACTAGTTTTCTTCTTTTAAAAAAGGTTCGTTGTTTTGTTTTTTTTTAACAGGTGATTATTTCCTTTCAGTGGTTGGGAAATCTGCTCTATAATATGCTCTGTCACCAGGGACCACCTTTGCTGTATAAATGCATCTGCATTGTTGTTTGGAAGTAGTTGCCAGCTGTGATGGCAACACTTTGCTCATGTTCTGCAAGTACAGAAATGGTTTCTTGTTTGCAAAAAATGTTTAGGATTTTGTTAGTTCATTGCAACCACTGTACTTAGATGCAAATAACTCTTTGAAGTCAGTTCAGAAACTTTGAAGCAACTTTTGTGTGCTATAACAGCTTGAAGTTTTCATTCCACTTTAAGTTTCTTAATACAGTTAGTTTATTTTAGTAGCATAAAAAAGATGAAAGTCACAACTGTTTTCTTAAGGACAAATAAAGGATTTTATGCTAATTCTTCCTGCTGCAATACAAAGTACTACAGTATGTTTCTACACAGTAAGGCAGGAAATCCTTCATGTAAATCTTAATTGGTCATAGAAATGATGTGTAAACTCAACATTACTTGATTATTAACAGAATTTTCAGGATACCATAGTAAATCAATTTAAAAAACATTTAATATTATATTTTTTTAAACGGAGGTGTTATGAGCAGAATATATTTATTGAAGGAAAGAAAGCTCCTGTCTGAGAGAGGGACAAGAGGGGGGTCCCAAGTAGGTTGTCCCCACTGTATTTCTTTGTATTTTTTCTATTTTAAAAGTATTTTCTATATTGAAGACTATGCATTAGTTCTAAGTTAACTATATACTGTGAAATACATTTAAAATCAGTTGTCAAAATATACTTCATGAAATGTGAATACATGGTTTATTTGGGTTCATAGCCTTTAGAAAATGGCAGAAACCAAAACAAAACCCAATTAATGGAAACAGTAATGGGATCAAAGAGAAGAAAAAATTGCAAAAATTTTCCATTCTTTCAACACATTATATCATATACAGAGAGCAAAATTCACCTCTTATGTTGCTGAGATTTTATTTTCTTCATGAAGGAAATAAATCAGCATTAGAAATGGAACTGCCTTTTTAAGATACTGGGTTTTTCATTAATTCCTCTATTGGTTATTAGCAGTCATTACATTGAAGTGTCCCTTTCAGATAATCACCCCCTTCAGGAGGCTCATGCTGTGTGCTGAGAACAGAAAAGAGATGGAGGATTGGATCGGCTCCCTGAAGTCTGTACAGACCAGAGAACCTTACGAGGTAAAATAGCACTCCCTGCTGTTTTTTGCTCTTAGATCACAAACATTAGCAAAGAGCTAAAGTGGTACTGGGTCCCCTCCAAAAAAGGGTAAGTATAGGTTCATTCAGCAACTTGTTTAAGCCAGATATTGACTTTTTTTTTTTTTTTTTTAATCTAAAGTGCTTTAATGTTAAAAGTAATGGAATTGGAATTTTAACTACAGTACCTGTCTTCCAGGTAGTTCAGGGCCTTGTTTTCGTGTTTCCATTCTGTGCTAACTTCTATTTTCCAGGTGGCCCAGTTTAACGTGGAACATTTCTCAGGGATGCACAACTGGTACGCCTGCTCCCACGCCCGCCCCACCTTCTGTAACGTGTGCCGAGAGAGCCTCTCCGGAGTCACCTCCCACGGCCTGTCCTGTGAAGGTACTGTAGCAGCCAGTTGTGTACTGTCCCTGGATCAGGACCAGAGACATGCCGCTGTTGATTTTGTACCGTTTTAAGGAGAACAGACATTCTCCCCTCAGGGAAACACTGCCCATGTCTGGAAGCATCTGGGCTAGAGCATAGTGTCGGCTGTGGCTCAGTGTTGCACTTTGCACACATAGGACTAACTTGGGAAGCACTTTTGCTCTGGGAAAGACAACAGAATCATCTAAAAGGAAGTGTAAATCAAGAGATAGTACTACACCCCTGAGGAATTAGGAGCTACCATCTAAAAATTGTTTTGGGGTCGGCCATATAGCTCAGTGGATTAAAGTGCCTGCTTAGGCAGACACAGGGAGTAGGGTTTGATCCCCGTCATGCTGTGCCGGCTCCGCCCATTGGGCATAGTGAGACTGCGCATAGTGGCGTGCGCCTGTAATCCCAGCACTTGGGAGGCTGAAAACAGGAGGATCATATGAATCCAGTCTATATAGTGAGGCCTTGTAGACCCTGCACTAAATATATTTGAAATTAAAATAAAAATTGTTTAGCTTTTGTACATTAGAATCATTCTTTCTTCTGATTGATATTGGAGAACAAAATGTCTAGTCAGGACAGTCTTATGTTCTTTGACAAAATTACTGATCACTGTTTCTATTGCATTACTGGAATATTTATGATTGCTTTAAATAAATAAATCTCATCTAATTTATGACTTAGTTTTGTATTAACTGGGGATCCAACCAGGGCCTTAATCCATGTAAGGTAAGCTATCAACTACTAAGCTATATAACCCAGGCCCTGATGTCATTGTTTTAATTTTTTTTTAATTTTAAGAACAATTATTCCTCAAGATAAAAGTGTTAATAAGTACCTAATAAACCTCTTTAGGTTTAATTTTATACCCTGGTATTTCCAGTGTTGTAGTATGGTGGTAAGGAACAGACTGTGAGGAAACTCTTCCATCACCACCATTATACTGGTTATCAGGAGAGAGAGTTACACGTGCTTTAGTAATGTTGAATGCGGACAGTAGCCCTTTACACCGCATAGAATCACAGTAGAAATTAAATGAGAGGACACATCTAATAAAATTACCTTTCTAGTCAAAGGAATTGTGGAAGTTTTAACTGTGCTCTTTTAAGACATTTACCTGATACATTATATAAGTTCAGATTATATTGTAGACTTGGCACATTAAAATTTGTGAAAGTGAAAATTTGGAGAAGTCATTAAACATTTATTTTTTAGATTTAAGGAATGATTGGAAACAAAGATAAATTTAGCCTTTCTGACTTTAGTAATCCCAAAAGGTTCATGTGAATCTGAAAAATTCTTCCAGGTTTGTAATATTACATCATGTTATTTTGAAAATCTTTTAGATAACTTTCTCCTAATCTCGCATCCCAAAAAAAAAAAAAAAAAAAAAAAAAAATCACGAGGTATGAGATACTTTGTCATATCCTTCTGATTTGAGATTGATGTTATTAAATACATTTAATTATATAGGAATTGAGTCTAATAAAATGAATTTTTTCTAAACCATTTAGTAGAAAAATAAAAACCACTTCAGTTGACAACACTAAGAAAATTAAGTCTTTGTATAAATTTGTTATATCCTGTAAGACTTTATTTAAAAGTCTGCCATTGGATTTAAAATTTTCTTTAGAAGATTATGTATTAATCTTTGGTAATAAAATTTTACATCTGTAGTACACATTTGTAATTTTTGAAGTATAGCATGTTCTTTCAATTCCAAAGATTTTATAAGGGTAGAAAAATTGGCTTGTTAATGAAAGTATGGTTATTCTGGATGTTCTTATTATAATTAAAATTAAACTTTAAAACTCTTCCTCAAATGCCTGATAAAACTGAAAACATAGGGTATAAGAGGCTTTAACTACATCTGGAGAGGCAGTTCAGAATTACAGTGCTTGCCTAATGTGGGTGAGGCCCTGAGTTCAATCCCAGCTCCATAAAAAGTAGTCATACTGGAGATGGAAATACAATACAAATGTATTCAATAGTGACAGGTAGTAACTCTGTAAAAGTGAAATCCAGTGAAGCCATCCCTAAATTGTTTGGCCTTTTCTGTTCTTGTTTCTCACAATAGAATGAGGCTAGGCTGAATTGTCTTCTAAATTTATAGTGAGCAGTAACTAAAATTTTAAAAGTCTTACAAATATAAAATGTGAATAAAAATAAACAGAAGATTGTTTTCATAATTCTTAAGTTGATTGTGAAAGGTAATTATAATTTCAGAGCATAATTCTCCTTCATGGTTAAACAGTAACTTCACAAAAGTGTTAAATGGAAATTTTCCTTTAAATCAACAACACCAAATATGTCAACATGGATACCTGGCACTTGTGAATTTTTATCTTTAATACAAAAATTCACTGCGATAAAGACTAAATACTGCAATCATAATTTTGTCATACTTTTTAAGTTCTCTGGTCTTAAATATTGTCTTCACAACTCAGGAAAATGCATTATTGCAGAATAACTTATCAGAGAAATTTAATTATCATTCAACAAAATTAAGGTGCCTGTTACTCATTTCCATTTCTTAGTGACCATAATGAACAGCCTGGCTTCTTCTTCTTATTTTATATTATAGAAAGCTACTTTATAATTCAGAAGACTCATTGCATAAAACACTTATTACAAAAGTGGGATTTTATTTTCGATGAACTATTTGATTTTTTTTTTTTTTTTTTTCCTTTTAAAGCCATGCAAGGGCTGGTGTTATCATTTGGAGGAGCAGTGGCTGCCCAGTGCCTAACACGTGTGAGGCCTTGGCCTCAATCTTGAGCACTACTTGAGGGAGGTAGCATGAAATTATACAGTTACTGTTCTACAACCTCTTCCCCATTAAAAATCAGATATTGACTATTAATATAAAATACGTATTTGTACTTGCATGGTACCTGAGGTATACCCTAAGGTCTAGATACACAGGTAATAATTTTGTTTTTGAAGTTAAACATACTTCTCTGACAGTGTCCGGTCTTCATCCTTATTGTTTATCATCAACAAAATTTAATTTAAATAGCATTTTCTACATGAAGTCTGTGATTGAGTCACATAGCTGTAGCCAGCAGATTATTATTGCAAGGAAGAATTTTTCAGTGTATATGTAAGAGGCACTAAATGAAATATTTCATATGTGTATAGACTTATATTTTTTAAGGATGGTCTAGCTCAGTTAAGTAACCATTAGTAAGTGGACTTTTCATGGTAACTTGAGGTATGTTGAACATTTGATTTACAGACATCTTAGTTATTTGACTTGAACCTTTCATTTTCATACACATCAAGTGAGGATACTTCAGGCCAGGCATGGTGGCACACACTTGTAATCCCAGTACTTGGGAGGCTGAGGCAGGAAGATCATTGCAAGCTCGAGACCATCCTAGGGTACAAAGTGAGCTCAAGGCCAGCCTGAACCTCATAGCAAGACCTTGTCTGAAAAAAAGTAAAATAAAGCATTATCCACTGCTTCTCATAAACCAGCAGAAATCTACAATACAATTGTCAAAACCATCCTTCTTGAGCAATAATGGTTAATATATTTTGTCTTCTTTTCTCAATTATTTCTCCTTTTTCTCTTAATTTCTCATGTGTTTCTTTTTTTCTTTCTTCCAATTTTGTTTTTTTTTCATTTATTTTTATTTTATTGAAATACAAATGTCAGTCAACTTTCTTCCAATTTTGTATGCATATATCTGGTAATATGAATAACTGGTTGAAAAACAACACTTTGCATTACAACGGATATTGTGAAATTTATAGTACTTTGATAAGTGAAGTTCTGTGTTGCTTGTAATTTTTCTGTTTTAATATTTTGTACTTTTTTTTATGGCGGAACCAGGGATTGAACTGAGGCCCTTGCGCTTGCCAGGGAAGGGCTTATTCCATTGAGCGTCTCCCTGTCCCCTATTTGGTACTCTTTAAAAAATAAAAAATAATTTAAAGTCCTTGTGGTTCTAAATTAGGGCGCTTTAGAATGAATAGTATGTAAATCATTCAAAATTTATGAATGTTAGAATTTTTTAAAAAGCCATATGAAGAAAAGCCAACCTACATCTAAACATAGAAACAGTTACCTTATTAGATTCTACTCAGATGGGCCAGGCATAGCGGTGCACACACATGACCCTGGCACTTGAGAGAATGTGGCCTCAAGTTTGAGGCCATCCTGAACTGCATAGTGAACCCCTTTCTTAAAAAGACCCTCAAAAAGCAATTTAACAAAATAAAAATAAATAAATTCCACTTTAGTTAGTCTTTACATTTAGCTAACAAGTCAGGAGCTGTTGTATCTTGAGCATCAACTAATGCTTGGAGAATTTGTATCTGTAGACAAATAAATGTATTTAGTAATAGTTGACTTCTGGTTTTCAAAAGCATGATTAATTTTTTGGTTAACCTGTTGTTTCCTTATTCTCGTATTTGTGTGCTACTTGGCTCCTACTTCTTTCCTCTTATTTCTCATTTTGTAAACTCCTAGATGATATAGTTAGGAAGAATTAGTGAACTTAGTAGTGGCAACATTACTTCGTCATTCTTTCCTCCAGCGTTTATGATATAGTCCGCTTGGTGCAACGGTTTTGAAAGACACTGCCGCCTTTGTGGCCCTCATCGCCCCATTTCCCATGGTTGTTTTCTTTAATTTCAAAACTCCTCTGAATTATCTTTATATTATTGATGTTTTCAAACGTATTAATGTAAGTATACATACAAATAGTTATCAGAACTGTACAGCTGAATGAATTTTTTCAGATTAAACATATTCTTGTAATCACCACCCAAAGTAAGAAATAGGATGTACTTAACCTATTCTGGTAAAATAGTAACCAGAACCTGGTTACTGTATCTTACTTGGTTGAACTTGTTTGTGTAGGTGCCTGTTTCTTCCTTCATCTCAAGAACTAATTCTTTTGAATTTATTTCATTTCTGTTCTTCCATGTAACAACCATCTGTTAACTTTTTAAGAACTTCCTAAACGCAAAGCCATATGAGTTTTTAAAATATCATTACCTATCAAATTGGAGATTAGTTTAAACCTTTTAAAACATTTGGTTTCTCCTTTCCAGTCTTCTTTTAAAAGTTCATACTGTAAGTTTCTTTAATCCTTGGCGGAACTTGTTCTCTTTAAAACGGCAGCTTATTTTCCTTCATATTTTTAGTGTGCAAATTCAAGGCTCACAAGAGATGTGCTGTGCGGGCAATGAACAACTGCAAGTGGACAACGTTGGCCTCCATCGGGAAGGACATCATGGAGGATGAAGATGGAGTAAGCAGCTTTCAGTGTCACGCCTCGCCTCGCTCGCTCCTCTCTGTCTGCACCTTCAGAGAACAGTGATAGGCAGATAAGTGACCATGGAAAATGGTGAAAGTTAAGCAAGAGGCTTTTTATTATTAGGATTAATTAAAATATATTAGTTGATTCTGAGTTTTTATTTTCAATTCACTGCTTCATAGCTGTCCTCAGCTCTTGTATTTTGAGAAAAATTTGTCCTGAGTAGGGTTTAGGAGTGGCTGACAAGTGGGACTGGTGTTATGAACTCTTACATGCTAAACTCTGTGATCTTTAAAGCTCAACAGAGCTGCTCATTCTTCAGAACTTGGGGTCTCCTCTTAAGCTTGATTCTTACTTTAAAAGTGTTGCCTTTGTTGTACCTTGCCTGCAAATCTCTGGTAGTCCTTGGCAGTCATATATTTCTCCTGAGCAAGACCTCTACCCCAAGGGGAGGGTTTTTGTCTTCCTTAACCTTATATTCCAGCAGGATCAGGCATAATAGATGCTACGTAATTGTAAGAATATATGAGTCACTGCCATGCATGATACATGCCGTTGCGTCCACAGAGTGAGCAACCATTCCGTATGTTCCCTAGGGTGTCCTCCACAGTCTTCACTTTGGCTGCCCTTTCTCCATGTTCCGCAGGTCGCGATGCCTCACCAGTGGCTGGAGGGCAACTTGCCCGTGAGCGCCAAGTGTGCAGTGTGTGACAAAACATGTGGCAGTGTTCTTCGTCTCCAAGATTGGAAATGCCTTTGGTGTAAAACAATGGTGAGGGTTTGGAATTGCGATGTTTCTCAAGATCTCCACATGATTTTCTTGTTTTCCATTTTGCTGTCCCCATGTGGTGGTTTGCTGTGTGCAGGCCTGTTTTACCACCTGCTATGCACAGCGGACCATTTTCTAGTGTAACATCAGATTTCAGTTGACATTAAAAATACAGTTTTGCTGCAGACCCCTGTCTGTTAACTATGCACTGATCTGATTTTAAAAAAAAAGTATGTATGTATGTATATATATATATATATATATATATATATATATATATATATATATATTACAATTAAACATTTGAAACCATTTCTGCCTATGGAAGAAGGAAACGTAAAGCTCACACAGCACAGTGAGTTAGCAGCAAGGCATGGTCTCATGTAAGCCACTTGGGAGGGCAGAGCTTCTGGACTGCGTGAGGACAGAAGAGAGTGAGGCCGTGCAGATGATGCCGAGAGGCTAAGTGGCCTCAGGAAAAGGGTGCTGTTCCTGTCCCTGCTCTTTTCTTGTCACTGGTCTGTGCTGTCCTTGTGGTGGCACTGCTTAAACTGAGGCAGATCATTTAGTGGGTTCCATCTTGACAAGTCTTTTAAAGTTACTGCTTTTAGTTTAAAAGTTAGCCTCGTGTTTATCAAGAAGGAAAAGCTACTCTTCCCGGTAAGTGTGGTGTAAGTTAGCTGCCCACGAGATGCCATGTGACATACTGATTTCCTGCTCAGTCAGATGGCTGCTTAGGCCCCAGAGAAAACACGTGCTACATATTTTCTAAGAGGCCTGATAAGTTGTTAATGATTACTTTTAGCTTTTAAATTAAATATGATTCTGTTTGTACTCACAATTTTCTTATTTTTCATCAGTTGTCTCTTATTTGCTATACTCGTGTTGATTTTTCTTTTAGTAGACTGTACTGTGTGTCTGTTTTTGGTCTCTTGAGTACATCCCTAATCCCTGAAGGTGTCTTACGCCGTTCTTACTTAAAAGGGTTGCTACCCATAAAAACCCTAAATCACTCTCCTGTTTCTTTGGTATCATTTCCTACTGTTTTTATTGACTATACATTTATTTACTAAAGTCTATTTTCTTACTCCTTAAGCTTCAACTGTTCAATTCTAAATTCTCTCCAATGGAACATATCATGTGTGACAAATTGTTTAGATAGAAGTTAAATAAATTTTCTTTACCTGCATATCTAGGCGTGTATATATTTAGCCAGTAGTTTCTAAACACTGTTAACTCTTAACAGTAGGTTTTCTACTTTCTCATTCTATCTACCTCTAACTTTCAAAATTTTACAAGTAGAATGTCACTGTTACTACAGATGGGATACAGACCTTCTGGAGTGTCTCCTGTCTCTTGCCAGCTTCTCCTGGCAAGTTCCGACCTCAGTCAGTTGTGGCACCATTCCTGCTCCACCCTGTGCCGAGCGGCTGTCTCCTGTCACTCCCACCACCTGGTAACATGTCTTCTTAGACTTGCACTTCCTATGCAGCATCATTAGCTATTCGCACACTGTCCTGCTCTGCCATAGAGAAGGTGGACTTGAGTCATTTGTAGGGCGATGAATGCACCTTGAGATCTTAGTAAAGTAAATGTTAGTATTAAGCGAAGTGAACTAAATCACTCTGTTAAGTAGATTAAATCAGACATGAAAGCTTAAATAATTCTCTTATATATGAAACCCAATATGTAATAAGTGAAGAGCACCCGGCGAGTGGGACCACCCAGGGCCTGCAGGAACCTCATTCAGCCCAGGACCACTGGATCCTCATTTGACCCAGAAACCAGGCCTGGCATGGGAGTGGAACTTTCTCCATCAGATAGGCCCAATGTGGAACCCTGGGACAGAACTCCCTGAAAAGAGGCTAGAGGCAAGACCCACCCTGCTGATTCAAGAGCAGAACATCTTTCCAGGGTGGCACAGTGGGTTCACCTCTAAGGACTGCATCATGAAGAAGTGGAGCACAGCAGCCAAACCCAAGCCATACCCACCCGGATGAGTTTGAACTTGGTAGATCCAGACCTGGTGCTAAGGTAATAACTGCACCAAAGCTCTATATCAAAGGTCATAAGGCAGTGCTACACAAAATAACAAAGAGAAAGAGCAAAAAAAAGTCTCAGGCCCCAAGCCCACCCAGAACAAATGCAGGAAAGAATAGCACAGAAGAAATTAGAAATCACACACCAGAAATCTCTGAAATAATAGCATCTAAAGTAAAGAAACAACTGCAGGAAGCTATAGAGGAAATCAGATCAGAAATAATTTCTGAAGTTAAAAAAAAGAAATGATAACTATAATGAAAGAAGTTCTAAGTGCCTCTAAAGACACTGATAAAAAGTAGAAAATAGAAAAATGATGGAATCCTTAAATGAGCAATATAGGAAAGAAACAGAATGCATGAAGCAGAGTCAAAGTGCTCTACAGAAAATTAAAACCTCAATCACAAGGTGGCAAAACTGTTTGAATGAAAGTGAAAATAGACTTTCAGACCTTGAAGACACCATTGCAGCTAGTGCAAAGGTAAGAAAAGATCTCTTAAAAAATAGCTTGGACTTAGGAAAAAAATAATTCAATATCTGCAAAACAATGCAAAGATGAACAGCATAAGACTAATAAGCATCAATGAGAAGGAAGTAGTCAATACAAATGATATAAGAAGAATATGGGCACAAGTAGTATCAGAAAACTTCCCAAATATGGGGGAACAATCTGACATTCAGGTAACTGAAGCATACAAATAGCATCAGCCCAATTAAAACCACTCCCAGATATATAATAACCAAGATCCCAGAAATTCAGCACAGGAACAGTATACTAAAAGCCACTAAAGGAAAGAAACAGTTCACATTTAAAGGAAAACCCATCAGGATAACGGCAGATTTCTCTTCACACATCAAGTTACGAAGAGCATGCAGCAGAGTACTTCAAGTCTTATAAGAAAACAAATTCTAACCCAGACTACTATACTCTGCAAAACTCTCTTTCAAGAATAATGAAGAAGTGCTATACTTCCGTGACAAAGAACAATGAAAGAATTTCGTGGTGACAAAGCCAAGCCTATACAGACTACTAAAACATATTCTAGAGAGGAATCAAAATGACCACAACTCCATGAATGAGAATGGAAAGAACCCACCAAATAGGGCAAACAATTAAATATAGGAGACTATGAGGTATGCAAAAGCAGTTCTTCCATTATTCTTTTGTAGACAGCAGTAAAATATTTCCATCAGCATACTCTACAAATGGACTTGTCCTGCACCCTATGGGTCATGATTCTGTCCAGGTCTACAGAGTTGATAAGAAATAGTAGCTCAGTCCCACAAGTGACACCTGGCCACCAGTAAGTGTCATGGTCACTGTTTATGTCCCTGATATATTAGAACTTTGTGCGATATCCTATCTCCAGATTGTGAGAGGTGCTAGTCATATATTTGCCATTTCAGTATTTATGCTGTGTTTTACTGTTAGTAATTCTTTACTATCATAAAAACTTTTTCTTAGTGAATTGTTTTGAAATATTTAATTTCTAATTAATTCATATATAATTAATTTTCTGAATATTGTTTAATCTTAATTTTTGTTTTAAGATTTATACTTTATTTTTGACTTAAATTCTACTTATAAGACATGGTATGAAGCCGG
The DNA here is from genome assembly GCA_004027165.1 of Ctenomys sociabilis. Classification (NCBI taxonomy): domain Eukaryota; kingdom Metazoa; phylum Chordata; class Mammalia; order Rodentia; family Ctenomyidae; genus Ctenomys; species Ctenomys sociabilis. The sequence continues at coordinate 226,961 of PVKA01000029.1, forward strand.
GCGTGGTGGCGCATGCCTGTAATCCCAGCACTAGGGAGGCTGAGGCAGGAGGATTGTTGTGAGTTCGAGACCAGCCTGAGCTACAAAGTGAGCTTAAGGCCAGCCTGAACTGCACAGTGAAACCCTGTCTCAAAAAGACAAAAAAAAAAAAAAAAAGACATGGTATGATATTTTCTCCTGGTATTAGTAGTATTAGAAACTTTAAAAAGTATATTTCCTTTTTCTATTGATTTTTTATTGCTTCTTCCTTGTCTTTTAAACACATACATGCACACATACACACACACATGCACACACACATACACACACACGCACGCACACGAAAAAATGTTTATATAACCCGACATAAGTTTGATACTGTTTTGTAGAAATCTTCAATGACCTTTTAAATGAGTTCTAATTTATTTTCTGTAGTCCTGCATAACTAACATTTTGAGAGTTCTTTATTCTTTATCCAGGACAATCCAGTAACTTCGCTTGCTTTCTGGATTATGCTTTTTGTTATTTTCTGTATGCTATGTTTAGAGGTATTAGAGTATTTCGAGTTTGTATAACTGGAAAATATTTTACTTTTAGTTTTCAAAGGTATGTTTTCTAAGTATAAAATTCAATGAGGAGAGATCTTTGTTTTTTCCTTTCAGTCCTTTGAATTAATCTAGTTTCTTACATACTTGTTCTTTATTTTTTTTTCTAATGTGGAATAAGATGCTTCTTAATTTTGTTCTTTCATAGCTTTTTTTTTTTTACAATTAGTTTTAGGCAATTTCATTTTTGTATACCTTGGTATTATTTTATTCAAATGTCTTGTGCAAAAGGTTCATTTTTTTTGGAAGTGTGCTATAACTTCAAGTAAATTCAGACATTTTATACCTTTATTTATTGCCTCCCTTTCTATTTTGAGAATTCTAATTATATGAATATAAATATCTTGAGTTTGTCACAGAGTGAACTGTTATATGTCTGATCTGTAAATTCTTCATTTTTATTTTGGACAGTTTTATTATATTCAGTTAAGTTTGTAAATCATTTCCAATGTGCAATCTATTATTAATCTCATGCTGTGTATTCATTTGAGAAATATTTCTCTAAAATCCACTCTGTCTACATCTTGTATCTTTCACATTTCAGTATTTGTCTATAATTTTTAATATGCTATATAATTATTGATTTTCAATAAAATTAATGAAAAAAAAATGAAGTGCAAAATAAAAAACAGATGCTAGAGAAAGAGAAACAACCCAGCATGACCGATCATTGAAATTGTTACCTTGATTTACTATAATTGTCTTTCATGTTTTATGTGGTTTTTTGGCGTGTTCTCTGGCTATTAATCTGTGTTTATTATAATTAATTTAATAAAGACTTAAAATTAGTAAATGAATCTGTTGCTGGCAAAAAATAAAATGGGTATTAAGGAAGGGAAAAGAATTTTGATGTGTTACATTCATGTATGAGTTCCCTATCTTGAATGTAATCATGATGTACTACAAACATGTACTAATAAAAAAATATATTTTGAAGTATAAAAAATATCTAGATGTGGTGGCAAGCCCCTTTGATCTTCTATACTTTGTAGGCTGAAGTAGGAGAAACACAAGTTCAAGGTTAGCTTGGGCAATTTATGGCGATCTTGTCTCAAAGTAAATAATTTGATACAGCTTGAAAAAAAGTTTCAAAAATAAAACCTATATATTTTTGTAAACCGAAAAATGAAGCCTAATACCAACAAATAAAACCAAATGCAAAAGACCATAGTTTAGTTCCACAAGTATGATGATTCCACTCGTAATTTTAAAAGCAGTGAACATAGAACTTTATCTTCTGCTTTTCTCACTTAGAATTCTTGTATCTTTCCATTTTGTTCCATTATTCTTACCCATTTATAAAATTTCTTTCAAAACTACCCATGTGTACTACTATAAATTATTATAAGTCATAATAGGAAAATGAAAAAACCAGGTTATCTGTAGAATAAAAATCATTGTTAAGATTAAGATATCTTACCCAAAGGTTTAATGAATAAAAGTTTAATTAGTATGTCAGTTTTCTTAAAGAACTAATGAAATAAATTTATATAGTATAAGTGATTCAGGAAAGGTCTGCCTTTGATGGTTGAAACACTGAAAGGACTTTATAGGTAGGGCCTGCCTGATTCCTCAGCAGACTAAAGAGCCTGCTTAGGTAGAGCCCTGCAGCCAGGATTTGATCACTGGAGTGCCATGCCAGCCCTGTCTCTGGGTTGCACTGAGACTGCAGTTGAGACTGGGCATGGCGGCACATGCCTGTAATCCCAGAGCTTGCGAGGCTGAAAATAGAATCACTACAAATCTAATCTGTGTAGTGACACCCTGTAGACTCTGTCCTAAATACATTTTTTTTTTTAATTTTAAAAACATTTTTCTAGGCAAATACACAAAGAATCCTAAATAGCCTGGCTCTACTTGCTATGTTAGCCCATAGCAAGTATGATTTATATAACACCATATCTTGAATGACCTGGAAGCTTTTATTTCTACAGTTAGTACATTTACTGTAGCCCTTAATGTGTTTCACTCCTTTTTCATACAGAGCTACAGATAGGCATTGATGTGCTTATAACTAGTCCTAAAAACTGCTCTGAAAAATGTGAGGGAAAGCCGAAGGATAGCTGCAGAACTAGCACAAGCACATTAATGCTTCTAGTTGTTTGTTAATTTTGATGAGAATTTTTGCAAGGTGGATGCCATCAGTTTGTCTTGTGAACATGATGTTGACATATGGTTAGTGTCCTTTTCTACCCCTTTCATATTTCTCTCTTCCTTCCTTCCCCTCTTCCCTCTGGACCTCCTCTCTTATGTTCTCTCCTTGCCTTCTTCAGGCATTCATGTATCTCTCTATATGTCTTGTTTGAGACACCCACACAAACAGGCTGCCTAAACCCAAATCTTAATTCCCATCCCTAGTGTGCTTAGTCTTTGCCTGAGAAGTATAAATAGTGTAATGTTAAAGGAATTTATGTATTAAATTTGAGCATGTTGTGCTGCTATTGACCTGAAATGGTGAGTTCTGTAGCTGCAATTTATAACATAGCAAAACACTGATCTGTTTTTATGATTCTCAAGGTTTGTTTGTTACAGGTACATACTGCCTGCAAAGATTTGTACCACCCTGTGTGTCCTCTTGGCCAGTGTAAAGTGTCTGTCATACCTCCAATTGCACTGAACAGCACGGACTCTGATGGTACGTAGCAGTAGCGTATATATGCGTTTTTGGTATATGTAATGTTGCTGCATGCATTAATTTTCAGAGAATAAATATAATGATTATCCCGGTTTTTCTGTAATGATTCCACTGATATTGCTGAATAGTACATTTAGTTTTTGAAAGAATTTTTTTTTTAATTTCCATAATTTTATTGAAGAACAAATAGCAATGAGACAGTTTCAAATCAAATTACTAGAACAGATTCAATAATTAATACATTGCATATTATTTTCGTAGTGGTTTTTTGTTGTACAAGGTGCAGAAATGACATTCTATTTACAAGCACTATTAGAGCAGATGCCTCTAATCAATGGATTAAGAGAATGTAGCTGTATACCTTTTTTTTTAAGCTGAATTATAGTACAGTTTCAATAATTAATACTTTTTACCTTGTTATCTTCCTAGTGGTTATCCAAAGTACAAGAAGCAGACAGGATATCCTGTCCAAACACTATTAGTGCAAATCTTCTCATAGAATTATGTGGAAGTACTGCATATTTACCCTAACTGTGCTGTTTATACAAACACAGAATGGTCCTTCCTTTGTATCTCCTTTTTTTTTGTTGTTGTTGTTTATTGCTGTCAGAGATGGGTATTCTATTTTCATTCAGTTATTATAGGGACTTGAATTCAGCGAAACAATCCAAAACAGTCCGGCAGTCCACAATAGTAGTGGGTTATCCGAAGAAGTTGTTGATTAGAGCCATTTACAGCTCAGCTTATTATTATGGCTTTATTTTATATACTTCGTTTTTATACTTTTCTGCTGGATGGTTAAGACTGAGATAAAGCAAGACCTTTATAACAAAAAGTGTAACTGTTGTATCTGGTAAGGTCAGTACTCTCAGGGTTTATCCTGTAACCCTCACTTTGTAGATCCCCTGTGAGTGTCAGCCGTGTGGATGAGTCACGGCCATTGCTTGACCAGTTTGCTGTCTGTGAGAGCCTGAGAGAAAGTTTTCTTTCCATGTGACTCTCCTTAGGCACACTGTAGATCATCGATTGCATTCCTCTGTGGCTCCATAATCTCCTTGATCAGAAAACTTGGGGCACAGCTGAGATCCATGATGTTACATTACAGGTTCTCCTATGTCCTGAGTCTTCACTGACCTTGAAAGGCTAGGGCCAAAATGTTGGCTGAACTTGAAGCCCTTCCATTTCTCCAATTTTTGATGTGCATACTTAGGCTATTAACCATCCAGAAGAGAAGCTGATTATTACCCTGCAACATATACAGTTCAGTTTAAAAGAATTTTTAATGGAAGTTATAAAATAGCTATTCAAACATTGGTGAAATTACCATGTGTAAGACTTCTAGATTTTACATTTCAATAAATAAATATCATTATTCTATGTAAAAATGCAATCTAAAAAGATTAATTTTTTTTCACCATAATTGAACACCATGGCTGTTATTAAATTATTTCCTACATTCCGTACAAATATGTTCACTTTTTGGTCTTTCCACTTGTTTGTAATTGCTGGGGAAACTTACAGCACTGGTTCTGGGACAGCACCCTATTAGCTGTAACTCCCTTCTAAGCAAGCAAACCACATGCAAAAGGGCTTTGCTGCATGCCATTATTAATGTCTCATGTTGATAGCATGTTTTATGGTTTTAAACTTTTTATATGAATTTTACCAATATTTATCTTAACTATAAGTATATAAAGTTTAAAAGATAAGTTTTGGTTTTTTATTTTTTCACCTATGCTATTGGTGGCTCCATCCATAGTCCCCAGTATATCTAGGTTGTTTTGTTATAAATTTTAAATATTTTCTTAAACCTCAGTAAGGAGCCATTAAAATATTTTAAAATATTATAAATATATGGACCTTTTGACAAATGTGTATTCAGAGGCTGTAATTAGTTTTTTTCATGTAATTAGAGCAAGTGATATTCTTAGTATCTGTTTACTTTTGTCAATTTTGGTATGATTTTTTTTCTTTTTTTTTTTTAATGTATTTGGTACAAGGTCTCACTACACAGCTTGGACTCGTAGTGATTCTCCTGTTTTCAGCCTCTCCAGTGCTGGGATTACAGGCATGCAGCAGTACGCCCAGTGTCAGTGGCTGGCTCAGCGTTTGGGGGGCAGGGCCAGTGCAGCATGTGGTGCCAGGGATCAAATCCCCATTCCTGAGCTTGCTTATGCAGGTGCTTAGTCGTCTGAGCTAAGTCCCAGCCTTGAGTTTTCATTATAGAGTAATAAGTAAGATTCTTGCTTCTGTGTGTAAGTGACTATGGATTGAATCAAGGGTCTTCTTTGTACTGAGATATATGCCCAAATCTTTTTTAAAAATTGTTTTAAACAGGATATGATAAAGTTATTAAGTTGCTCAGGTCAAGCTTAAACTTGTAGTTCTCCTGTCTCAGCCACTGAGAGTACTAGGATTATAGGTGTGTATCACCTTACACAGTTTAGAGTATATTTTTAAAAGATAAGCTATATTTTTAGTCTGTAAGTGATAGACCCTTCTGCATTGAGGTGGCTAAATTGTAGCTGGATGTTCCAACAGTAAATAAGGTTTTCTAATGAATGTATGTTTTTTCTGAATTGTGTGTTAGTAATGTCAAAGAAAAGCTGAATGTGCTGATCTTGTACTTTTTCTTTTTTACAGGTTTCTGTAGAGCAACATTTTCATTTTGTGTTAGTCCTCTGTTGGTTTTTGTCAACTCCAAGAGTGGAGATAATCAGGGAGTGAAGTTCCTTCGTCGTTTTAAACAGCTGCTGAATCCAGCTCAGGTGTTTGATTTAATGAATGGAGGTCCGCATTTAGGGTAATTCTTTACTGATAAATCTTGCTTTTAAAAATGTAGCATTAGGTGTGAAATAATCCAACTTCTCCTGGAAATTGTAGATTTTTCTAGGTACTTTTATGTCCACCTTCCACCCCATCCTTTGTTTAAAGCTGTCTGATTGTAAGGTATTTGTTAGGACCAGGAAGATAGCTCAGAAGCATAAGCTCCTACCTGGCAAGGACAAGGACATGAATTCCATCCCCTATCCCGCATGCCATGCAGTCTCTGCGCCAGATTTCCAGGTGCCCACCATTCTGCCCCAGAACTAGGTGTGGTGGTGCTTACCTGTAATCCCAACACTCAGAAGGTTGAGACAGGAGGATCTCTGCAAGTTCACGACTAGTATGGGGCCTACAAAAGTGAACACAAGACCAGTGGGAACTGCACGGTGAGACCCTGTCTCAGAAAACAAAGAAAAGTTTTTATTTTTGTTTTTATTTTTCTTTAGACAAGGTCTCACTGTGTAGTCCAGACTGGCCTTAAGCTTACAGCAGTCTTCTTGCCTCAGCCTCCTGAGTGCTGAGATCACAGGTGTGGGCCACCATATCCCTTTTCTGATTATAAGTTTTAACACAATCTTTGACAGTTATTCAAATTCTTTGTATGAAATCCAGATTTTTTTACTGGAATTTACAAATTCCAAGATTGGTTTAGAAAATGATTTAGAACATAGCTTAAATCAAACAAATACTTTGTTTAGCTCCAAAAATGATCATAAAGCATTATTTGCATAGAAGGCTGATACTGATTTTCTCAAGGACTGTTTCTTCAGGATTTCAAATTTAGTTCATGTAAACCAACAAAATACTTTGTTCTTTTTGTCTTTCTAGAACGTTATGTAACTTAAAATCTAAAAAAAGTTAAATCATATTTTCATTGAGACATGTACCTTGAGACCCAATTCATTCCTTTTACGACTACATATAGGACTTCTTTATTTTTGTAAAATTTATTCATTTATTGGATACAGGGTCTTGCTATGCAGTTCAGACTCATAGTGATTCTCCTGTCTGAGCTTCCTCAGTGCTGGGATTACAGGTATTTGCCACCGTGCCCTGTTTCAGGGCGGCACAGCACTGCCAGGATTTTAGGGATCAATTTAGGTCCTGGCACTTGGCAGGCAGGCACTGAGCTATTTTCCCAGCCCTAGGACTTCTTTAGAAACAATACTTGACTTCTGATTGAGTGACCTTCAACTTCTGTACATTTCCTTAGGCCACCCATTTTCTCATGTGTTATAATGCTCAGAGAGGTAGAAATGGAGAGCATAGACACCAGTGCCTAGAAAAGCATTTTGTATTTTATAATCGTACACTTCTTTCCTCTCTGTTTTTCTCTTGTCAATCTCTTGTGCTTCTTGTCATTTTTGTGCCCGTACGGTCTTCTGTCCAATTCTGTGCCTCCTCTCGCCCAGTCTTGGGCTGGCTGGGCGCACAGGTGGTGGCTGTGCCCATCTCTGCCCAGCCTCTTTCTCACCCACTTTAGCATCCCTTCCTTTCCATTTGCTTTCTGTCATTTCTTTTGGGAGCCTCTCTGCTCTTCTGTTTTTTATTTTTATTTATTTATTTTATGTAATTAGTACAGGGTCTACAGGGTCTCACTACACAGATTGGACTCATAGTGGTCCTCTTATTTTCAGCCTCTCAAGCACTGGGATTACACATGTGCACCACCACGCCCAGGCTCAGTTCCCTCTCAGAGCACCCCAGGGGTGGCGCCAGTTCGGCCCACTCGGAATCGAACCCCGTGTCTTCCTAAGCAGGCGCTTTAATCCACTGAGCTGTTTGGCTAACCCTCTCTCTGCTCTTGTCTCCTCTTTTCATGGATAATTTTGTCTCCCTAACATATTTGTTATAATCCTTCATAGTTCTGTTTTCTTTCTTTCTTTCTCTTTACTTTTAAATTGTCTTGTTGCTAGAGAGTAAACTGAGGGCCTCATGCACCTAAGCCAGTGTTCTACCACAGATTTATGCCCACAAAGCCCCCTCATAATCATTCTTATTTTTCCCATTTATCTTCTCAGCCTCCAGGGACCTGTCTATGTGAAATGTCTTGAGATGGTTTCTAGAATATATCTTTCGATTTTCCACCGTATTTCAGGTTAAGCACAGAAGGATTGGCTTGAGCCCTGCAGGACGAGCAGAGCAGGGAGTTGACAGTGCTGGGGGCTCTGCCGGCAGCCTTGGGACTCTGTGTGTGGGACAGCTCAGTAGCCTCCCATCCTAAATTCTCCTCCAGTTTTTAATTATTAAGGAAATAGCATCCTTGTAATAGAAAGAGAAAAACCACTCTTTTACCATTTTATAATACTTTACCTTTAGGGCTCCTTCCTGTTTCTGCTTTGTTTTTATTCTCTCATTTCTCAACCCCCTTTCCTTCTAATTTTGTCTCTAGTTCTGTATATAATTTGCTTTCTTATAATTTAGAAGTTCTCTTGAGTTAAAAAATTGCACTCAAATTAATTGTTATAATTAATATAAAATTGTTACATAACTAAAAGTTCTTATATTTAATCTAGAAAATAAAGAATAAAAAATCAATGAGATCATAATGATAAAGAACTAAGGAAAATGATTTTTATTATGCTAACATAAAATATGTCTTACTTTCAGTTTAAGATTATTTCAGAAGTTTGACAATTTCCGGATTCTTGTTTGTGGTGGAGATGGAAGTGTAGGTTGGGTTTTGTCAGAAATTGATAAGCTCAACCTGAATAAACAGGCAAGTGGTAATTCCTTTGCTAGAGAGATGCAGAAATGTCACAGTCCCGGTTTGCAACATGTCTGAAAGTCTCTCCTCTGCACTGTGTTCCAGTGTCAGCTGGGTGTGCTGCCCTTGGGCACCGGCAATGACCTTGCCCGAGTTCTTGGCTGGGGAGGTTCACACGATGATGACACCCAACTTCCTCAGATACTAGAGAAGCTGGAACGAGCCAGTACCAAAATGTTGGACAGGTAAAAGAATTCTGAAACTGAACTGAAAATGGAATACTGAAATTTTTGTTTAAAATATCTTTAATTCTTTGTACTGAAAACCCCTTTGAAGGCAAGCACTTCTGGTCATCTGATCCACTGTTTGATCCCTGGAATAGAGAACAGGGCTTGCACAAGTTGACACTCAGTTAAGATGTTTTTTGAGTAAAGGGGGAAAGTTTGTAAAATCAGAAGAATTTACTCCAAGGAGTCTATTATGTTGTAGGTAGAAGACTATGTTGATACTAATTATTTTCATCACTTTCAAATAGGAAAGCTCAAAGAGACTTTTAATAAGTTAAAAAGGCGAGTACAAATACAAAAAGGGTTTCAGACAAGCTAAGAAAACATAGAGACTTTAGGTTTGTTAGGGTATCTTTTCTTAATTTTACATACTAAAAATTAACCCAGTAAGGAATTGAGTATTTAAAAAGATAAAAGACTCCTATTCCCTGTACAGGGAGGTATTAGGAAGACTGCTGTGGGTGAAGGAATATTACTGTGTTTACGCCATCCTTAATCTTATAGCTGCTTTCTGAATGGCCCACATATAAAGTAAGCCTCAGTGAGTGCAGCCTGAGTGCTGTAGGGGAGGTGTTGGGGGGAGGAGTAGGGAGCAACAGGATTCAGTGAGCAGTAATGAGCCCGCCCTTGTGGTGGAAGACATGTCAGTATGTAATAGACTGGAGCTAGCATAGACTGAAACACCTCCGATAGGATCAGCCATCTGTGGAACTCTTCCCGAAAATAACAAAATCTTGTTAGGGAGCACCAATCTAAAGTGCAGTTATGCTAGGGCAGGCCGTAACCTGATTGATTTTAACTTTGTCTGTCATAAGGTAATGCAATGCTCCTTTTGCTGACAGCATATTTGAAGAGAGAGATGGATGATGAAACATTTGTCTGTATTTATTCAAAGTGATGAAGAGACACTTTGGTAATTTGGGTACATCATAAAGGTTTATAATCTAAGGTGGAGCTTGATTCTGTTTTTTTTACAAAAGATAATGACTCTGAGGTGTGATGGATAAATTAACTAGGCTTATTGTGGTGATACTTCATGATGTACAGGTATAGACTTTTTTGAGTCAGCTACATCTTAATACAGCTGAGGAAAAAACAAGACAGGAAATAAGTAAACAAAATCACCATTATTTATGAAGCCTAGAGGGGTTTCCTGGATAACTATCCAAATCTGTGCTTGCCAAAGAACAAAGAATAAGTGCTTTCTTTCTGAGTTAATACCCTGCTGCTGCACTCAGGATACACTGCTAGGTGTTTCCTCTGCTCAGGATGTGTGCTTTTTCTTTGCCTGGTACAGAAATAAATTTCTCTGATTAATGGAGGAATAGCATCCCATGGTGAAATTCTATAACAGCAAGCCTGTAAAAAATACAAGGAAAAAAAATCAAACTGTATTCAGAAGCCTAGGACTATTGTTAGAAATACAAAAATACTTGAGTCCTCACTTTCTTTACCAATTTACTATTTTAAAAAATAAAACAGGACACCAGGCATGGTGGTACATGTCTATATACTACTTAGCAAATTGCACCAGAAGGATTGCAAGTTCCAGAAGATCCTAGAAGCATACGGTTGAGCATCCTGCCTCAACATAAGTTGAGGGTCACCCCTGGTTCATCCATAGGATGGCAACAAAACTGGTGACCCCAGGTTCACAAGCGAAAAGAAAAAGAACCATTTCCTATTCCATATATTTGCTCTTCAAAACAACCCTGTGAGATGATTTAGAAAAGCACTATCATCAGATCTTTACAAAGATTAAAGTGAGGCTTCTGGAGACTGGGAGCAAAAGCAGCTGGTCCTTCTGTTTGCCAGGACCAGTCATCACTGCACTCAGAGAGAGCCAGTGTTGTCATCTCCATTTTCCTGGTAAAGTGTGTAAGAGGTTTTACGTATGATGAGTCACACAGCTAGTATTTGCTGGAACTGGTACTCTAAACTAGAATCCAGACTTTAGCTCTCAGGATCTTACATTACCACTCTCTGCTGTCACCCCCTTAAAGCAAATATGTGCCATGGAAGCTCTAACCTTCTGGCTTCTCCTTTTGTGTACCTGGTACTAAGACATACTTGTGCCTGAATCTTTCCTCTCTTCCTGCCTCTTTCTCCTGTTTCTTCAGCTCTAACCATTTCCTGCCAAGGAGGGAGGTACAGTATAGAAGGCGTAGATATGGTTGTACTTCTTTCCCTTTAAATAAATTTTGCCCAGTGAAGTGTTTCCAACAATAAGAGATTTTTATGTTTACAGTCATATATTTTTGTTTACTAATTCACTATTTTAAAAAATAAAACAGGACACAGGCATGGTGGTACATGTCTATATACTACTTAGGAAATTACACCAGAAGGATTGCAAGTTCCAGAAGATCCTAGAAGCATAGGGAGTCCCTGCCTCAACATAAGTGGTAGATCACCCCTGGTTCATCCGTAGGATGGCAACAAAACTGGTGTCCCCAGTTTTTAAAGTGAATATTTGCAAATTCACTTAAAAAAAAAACACCTTATATTATCCCTATTTTCTATACTAGAATATGTACTTCATTTAGGGGAGCCTTCTTCATTCTGTGTTTCTAGATCTTGTCTCTTGCATGGGTGGAGGGATAGATAAATGACTGAATGCTTTTTGATGCTATTATAATATTTTTATGGGAAGAGTTGGATAGTAGCTACAGGTAACTTGAGTTTACATGTCCTGCCACGTGACATAGAATTATTGGAAGAGTTTTTGGAAATTCATGTTTTTATGCAGACTTATTCATGTGGATGATATACAAGGCTCTTTTAAAATACTGACCTGCACTACTCTTGTGAGTGGCCTGAGGTGACCTGTGAAAATGGTTCACTAGTCTCTCGACCCAGAAAACCTGACAAAATTATGCAAATAGAGAGGCTCAAATCTTCATGTTCACTTTTAAGAACATGCATGAAACTGCCCAGGCCATCAAGGATACACATATCTGAAAGGCCACCAAGTGTCTGAAGGATGTCACATTAAAGAAACAGTGTGTACCATTCCAGCATTACAATATGGAGTTGGTAGGTGTAGCCAGGCCAAGTAGTGGGGCTGGGCAAAGGGTCGATAGCCTAAAAAAAGGGCTGAATTTTTGCTGCAGATGCATAAAAATGCAGAAAGTAATGCTGAGCTTAAGGGTTTAGATGCAGATTCTCTGGTTTTTTAACATACCCAGATGAACAAAGCACCCAAGATATGCCGCCGTACTTAGAGCTCATGGCTGGTTTAATCCATCCATGAGCTCCTCCACCATATTGAGATGCACCTTACTGAAAAGGAACAAACTGTTCCTAAACTAGAGGAGGAAGTTGCACAGAAGAAAAAGATTTCCCTGAAGAAACAAAAACTTACGGCATGGGAATAAATTAAACAAAATAAATGCAAAGAAAATTAATGTTGCTGGCTGTTAAAAAAAATTGACTTTGTGCTTAGCCTCTAAGCTCCATCTCTGGCTTCAGCTATTTTATGCTTTTCTAAAAATAGTAGTGCTTTTATAATGCTTTGTGTCTATATAAAATCTTTATCTTATGTCTCAGAAGTCCACAGTGAGGTCCTGGCCCGATTGCTCTTCTAAAATTTGGAGATTATCATTTTGGATAGAAGACTGGAATTATCCCGAGTAGTTACTTTTCCCTAACACCATGTGATTCAATATTTGCTTTTAAGATAAGAGTTAATTAAAACAGATGTGCTTGAATCAAATATTATTTCCATTAAGATATTTCCTTCAATCCCGTTCTTGCATTATTCTTTCTTAAATTATGAAGTGGTATTTACCTGATTTTTATTTCATGTACGTATGGATAGGCTGCTTTGGCAAGAGTGGTTGAAGACTGGTAGTGTGTGTCCACTTAATCTAACACTGGTGGCGAACTTTAGGGACCACTACCCAAACTGCAGCGCAAAACCCTCTTAAAGTCTCAACACTGCAATTAATACTGAGGTTTTAGTGTAAAAAACAAGAACAAAACCCAATGAGGCTGGCCAAATAGCTCAGTGGATTAAAGTGCCTTCGTAGGTGGAGCAGGGGCCTGGGGTTCATCCCGGGTCTGCCATACTGTCCCCAACCCCAGGGCCGCTGAGGCTGTGATCGAGATGGGAGTAGTGGCACACGACTTTAGCCCCAGCACTTGGAAGGCTGTAAACAGGAGAATCACTGTCCACGCAGTGAGACCCTGAGCACCCTGTAGACCCCGTACTAAATACAAAACAGAAACCAAAAAAACTGATGTCTTTTTTGCCATAGGTTTGGCACCTGAATTCCAGGACATTGTTGTAGAGCTTTGCGTTGAGACTCCTTAGTACTTGGTGATCTAGTCGGTAAAACTGCACTGAGCATTATTTCTAACGTAAGACAGAAAATCAGTCAGAATACATGGCATCCTGTTACATTTGAGCATTCTTTGCTGTGAACAGTATTCAAGTATTTGGAAATCAGTAGTTGGGAGAAATGGTGAGATGTGGAAATCAGAAAATATGAATTCAGTATTTTGGGATTACCAAAATTGCATGCTTTTCTTCATTTTTGGTTACCATGAAGTAAACCATAGCATATATATGTTTAAATTTTAAGGAATTCTAGACCAAAGAGTATTTTCCCTTCAGGTGGAGTATAATGACATATGAACTCAAATTGCCCCCGAAGGCTTCTCTGCTTCCTGAACCTCCAGAAGCTCCTGAAGAATTCTATGTAAGATTTAACTTTGCCTATTTATCCTTCGAAATGGCAGTGGATAGCTTGGGAAATACGAGAACACATATTCGCAATGTTTGTAGTAACATAACTTCATTCATTCCATGGGGCAGTATGATTTTGTGAGCTATGTCTGGTTAGGCTCCTACGACCACCCCCTCTGGGAGTGTGACCCTCACCAAGTCACTCACCTCTGACAGCCTCTGTTACGTCATCTTAGATGCCTCGAAGTAGGTGAAGTAGGTGGCAGTGCCTTAACCGTATGTGTGTTGTCAGGCCGAGGGCCTCTTCCGTCCTCATCAAGGGGAGTGCTAACCTCCTCTCCTTTCGTACAACACTGTTACGTCATCTTAAAGTGAGGGTACGATGTTGTGAGGATTACATGCTCCAGCAGATGTGTGTGGAGCAGCAGGCATGCAAGGCCCCATTCCTGTGGCCCAGGGGTTCTCCCTAAATATTCTGCCTACTTCTTTCCCTTTACTCAGTATAGCTGCAGCAGAGGCCAGCTGGGGTGGCTTCCTGCCACCTTCTGATGACTGTCTGTAGGGGTTCTGAGCCCATTTGATTTGGAGGCCTTAGCCCAGCTCCCTTTATCCCTTTAGCAGTCTCCATACAAACCAGTACATGAAGCCAGAACATTGCATAATTTCTTAGCTCTTTGCCTGGTCTTTGAAGTAGGCACCAGGATGGCATTAAAGCCTATTGATCCAGGGAACACAAAAGACAGCTCACTTTATTCTGTCCCTGCTGTAGATCACAGATGTCTCAGCTTTTCGGGGGATTTTAAAGATTCAGCATTCTGATTATACCTCAAAGCAGCAGAGATTTAAAACAGAACTCAACTTCCAGAGGATTATTCTCTGACTCATTAAGACCATTTGATCTATGATAGCTTATTTTTCCCTCTAGGAAAACACATCAGCTTATTTTACAATTGAAGTCTTTATCTTGTTATTAATAAATTATGATCTTGTCAAAACTAAGACAAAGAACGATAATTAGAAATGAATGTTTTATAGAGAAGCTTTAATTTTTAAAATTTTTCCTACATACAAGTAAAAAATAATTGCTTGTACAACGTTTTTAAAAATAGAAAATTATATGAAAAAGAAAAATTACTTACAGTCCCTATTGCCCAGAGATAATTTATATTGAAGATTGATATGTTTGATGCTTTATTTCCAGCAGCATTTTTTTTATTTATTCTACCTGCTTATAGCCATTAATATATGTTTTAGAGAAACCAGTCTTTCCTCAGTAGTATTTTTGCAAATGTTATTTTTTGCGCCTGGCATGGTAGCATACATCTGTAATCCCAGCACTCAGGAGGCTGAGGAAGGAGTATTGCTTAGAGTTCAAGGCCAGCCTGAACTGCATAGCGAGACTATCTAAAAACCAAAAATCTGTCATTTATATGTAATCACACTTAAAATTGGGCTATAATTATAAGTGCATAAAGGAAATCTCTTTTAGTGCAAATGAGCTTGAATGATTCTTTTGTCCTTTAAAACCTGTTTTCATAACAGGAGTAGTATATTTTAAGATTACAGAGTAAATACATATTCTGTATGATTCTAGGATTGAAAAACAACCTCTGGTTGAAATGTGGAATACTGTATGTAAAAAATATGTATTTTTTTTAACCTGGAAAGCTCACTAAATCTTTTCCCCCTGGCTTGTTGGCACTGTGTTGACTGGGATCTTAGGCAAAGTATTCAGCTTATCTTTGACCATAAAACATGAAAATTAAAGGGGTAAAAGTATACAAAGTTCTTAAGCACAAGAAAATGTTAACTCTAATTATTACCTACCTTCCTGACCCTGATCGGCAACTCTGTAGTAGGTAAGTGACAGCTGTAATTATTTTCCCTCCTCTGTGGGACAAAGGATCGAGCCTGTGCCCTCAAGCATGCTAGACAAGGGCTTCATCCCAGCCTTGAGACCTATACCTCTCTCCTTGGATACAGAAGCTATTTTCTTTTCCTCTGAAAGAGGTAGTATGTGTTTGTCTTTGAATATCGTTAATGAGTAAATTTGGATTTTTTTTTTTTTTTTTGCAGAACTGGGGGTTGAACTCAGGCCCTTGCACTTGCCAGGCAAGGGCCATCTCCCCAGCCCCCAAATTTGGATTTTTAAATCTTAAGTTTAAAGTGACATTATTCAAATATCATTAATTAAATAACCAATTGATTAATTGATTCATTCATTAATGGTATTACTGGTTATTTAAATTATTTTTCATCCTAAAGGGAAGACAACAAAAGTAATCTCTGGAGAATTCTTTATATTGGATTTTTAGAAGTTGTGTTTTTATTTCCTAATCTTTACAGATGCAGTTTCTAGTATATAAACCAGGAGATCAGTAATGTGGATTTGTGGATAAACTTTTGGATTCTTGTGTTCTCCTTATTTGTTTGATGTAAAATTGCCTTTCCACAAATGGTCTGCCTTCCCACAAATGGTCTACCTTCTAAAATGATAAGACAAAAAAGAAAGAAAATAATAAGACAGAAATTCGAGAGTAGTCTAGTGACCAGCCACTTCTGGACTTGACAGTAAGTTAGGAAGAGATTGCTCTGAAGAGGAAATTGGTCTTAAGTAAGACCTTGTGGCAGAAGGGACAGTAACTAAATCTTCAGCTAAGTCTGAATAAAATGATGCTAGTTCTTAAAATAAAAATGACCCGTGGGTGAGACAGACGAATATTGGAAACCCACTTGAGTAGGGCATCTCATTTAAACTGGAAAGTTCTGAGCTGTGCGATGGGGAGCATGTGAGGGAGTCTCTGTGCCCTTCAAGTGCTGCGCATACCCTGCCAGCTTTGGAAGATGTTCTCTTTCAACAGGAGGTGAAAGTTTATGTAGCATAGAAAAGGAAATACAGGTTGGCTGGCATTGTTTTGGTATTTAAGAGAAATATTTATTTCATGATTTATGATTACATATATGATTATATGCCTGCATTTTAAAAAATTACTGAGATACAATATGCATACAAAAGTGTAGAGAGCATAGATGTAGCTTGGTAAATTTTCACAAACTAAGCAAACCTGTATAATCAGTACCCCAGCCACAGGACAGCATTCAGTTACCCCACATCTCCTTTCAGTCGCTGCCTCTCCTGTCCAGCTTGTAAATTACTATTAACAGCATAGGCCAGCTTTGTATTTATTTATTTTTGTGGCACTTGGGATTGAACTCAGGATCTTGCGCTTGCCAGGCAGACACTTATTCTACTGAGCTATCTCCCCAACCCTCTTTGTATGTTTTATAAAGTAAAGGCATATTGTCTGTATCCCTGTGCCTCTGGATCCTTGTACTCAACTCGTTTATCGTGTTCATCTAAATCGTGGTAGTTGCGAATCATTCTCTCACTCCTGCATTGGCATCGCAGCGTTGAATGGATGCTGTGCGGCTATTCTAGTATAAGCTTGATGAACACACAGCTACACGTCTTTTGGATAAATATAAATCCATATGGTTTTTTGTGTCCTACAGTATTATATATACAATCAGCTTTTCAAATCTTTGTTTTTTTCTGATACTAAGGACTGAACCCAGGGTCTTTGCACTGAGCTGCATCAGTGCAAAAGTTAGGGAGCTTTTTTGGTTTTACTTTGACACAAAGACTTGCTAAGATACTCAGTCTGGGCTCAGACTTTCAGTCCTTTTGCTTCAGCTTCCCGGAGTGGTAAAACATGAGCACCCTCTCCCAACCCAGCTGTGTGTGTTCAGCTTCAGTAGGCACCATCAAGTAGTTTCTAGAGCATTTGCATCCCTTTGCACTCCCAGCAGCAGTGGATGACGGTCCTATAGCTCCACTGTCCTATTAACAGGCGGCATTTTCTGTTTGTTGCTCTTTTCCTGATAGCTATATGGTGTCGTATGTGGTAGTTTTAGTTTGCATTTGCCAGGTGGCTGTTTATGGATTATTAAGATATTATAATTAAATCTTTTAAGTTCTTTTACCTATTTTTAATTAGTTTGAATTTTATTATATTTTATTTTATTTTATATATTGTCAAGTATTAGACATTTAAGTTTTTTAAAGCAGATTTTGTGGATTTCTCTAAAAATATAAAGGGTTGTAGAAACTAAGTCTTTTGCAGGGGCCTGCAAGATAACTCAGAGGTCTAAAGCACCTGCTTAGGCTATTGTAGGCAAGCAAGCAGGGACCGAGGTTCAATCCCTGCACCACGTGCTGCGCCAGCCCCTCACCCAGGGCAGGCTGAGCCAGCCACAGAAAATAAATAAATAAATAAAAGTCTTTTGCAGAAAGAAAATATTTATCTATTTTGCCTAATGACTCTAAGCCATTGCTTTAGCATGTGTGTCATGAATGGTTCCATTTCTGAAGCAGTTATGACTGAGTTGTGTAAATGCCAAAAATGATAACATAGTGTAGATGTCTTTCTTTTTCAGATGACAATTTATGAAGACTCAGTTACAGCTCATCTTTCAAAAATCCTCAATTCTGATGAACATGCAGTGGTCGTATCCTCAGCCAAGTGAGTTGCGGAGTCTTCATCATAAGTAGTTAAACAGTGAAAGCACGACAGCTGCTTGCTGTCAAGTCTTCATGGATTTTGTTTTCAAGAAATATCTGTGAAGCACCTTACAGAATTAGTTGCACTGAATTTAATAGAAGTACAAATGGTAATTGCTTTTGACGGTATTCTTTGCAACAACACGAAACAGCTGGGAAAAAGTAAGCTGGCTCCAGGCAAGAGAAGTGCAGTGGTTAGGACGAGCATGGAAGAGCTGCGCTCTCCGGCAGGCAGTGATGCCGGTCAATTTGTGTCTCTAATGAGTGAGTGGGATGCGAGGTGGTGAAGTGCACAGCCTGCCCCAGCTCAGCGCCCTCAGGTCTCCCTCACTGAGCTCAGCCCACGCATCTGTGCCTCACCTCACCCCTGCATACCTCTGAGCTGCCCAGTCCCCACTTCACCCTGTGAGTCTCTTGGCCTGCAAAGGACATTGGTAGAAAAGGGATATAGAAAGAACAGCTTTTAAAAAGTATTCCACATTGTTTAAATAAACTGTTTAATATTTTACCTTACCATCTATCTGTTCTTTTTTGTTTCTTTTTATTTGGTTTGCTTTTTTTGTTTGTTTTGGTGCTTAGGATTAAACTCAGGACCTTGTGCTTGCTGGGCAGGGGCTATCCCACTGAGCTCTGTACCTGGCCCTACCCTGCCTTCTTTTAGGGTTGGATACTTGCTAAGCCTGATTCACCCCTTGTGTCTGATGCATTTGGTCACTGCCTCATATACATTTTGTATGCCCTTTAATCAAGTGAAATTTATGTTATGAAAAGTGGACAGCTGGGAAAAGGTCATCGTGGCAGCTGCCAGCCCCTTTGTCTCTCTTACCATTTTTAATCTTTATTTTCATTTTGTTTCTTTTGGTACTGCGGCTTAAACCCACAAAGTGTTGAGCTGCACCCCTATCCTTTTTTATTCATTCATTCATTCATTCATTGAAATAGGATTTTGCTGTGTAGATCAGGCTAGCCTTGAATTCATTATGTAGTCCACACAGGCCTTGAATTTGTGGCTGTCCTGCTTCACCCTCCTGATTGCTGGGATGATAGTGTGCACAACCCGCAGGCCCTTTTTAAATTTTAAGACCAGATCTGACTCAGCTGTTCAGGCTGAGCAGGAATTTGTGATCTTCCTGCCTCAGCTTCTTCATTAGCTGAAATTCACTGCACCTGGCACCGTTCTTAAACTTAATAACTATCTGACATTCTTAGTAATAGAAACCATTTTTTAAATAAAATCCCATACAAGATCCTACTGTGAAAAGATTAATGTTCTGTTTTGCTGATGTTAATAAATTGCTAATTAATTTTATTAACAATTGCTGATTGTTAATAAAATTAAACTATTAAAGCCTTGCATGAAAAATTTAAGCAATATGATTAGAGATGACAATTATAGTTACATTTGATCCTGTTTCCAGTTATTTCTGTATTGTATTTCGGTTACATAATTGTAAGGTTGTGTCCTCTCATTTAAAGATCAGTTAAATAAGATGACAGATTATTTGCTCCAAGATTTGTACTAGTAAATTCTAAAGAAAATGTTAACATCACTTGTCTCGATGTTTCTGATGATCATTTTGAGCATTTAAATATTATTTGCTTGATTTCTAAAGAAATTCATAATAAGTTCATACAGCATTTTCAAAGTATTTAGAGAATAATTTAGAGACTAAGGTCTTTTCGACATGCATATGCCAGCTTTGTGGCCTGTGTCTGTTTTTACCAGTATAAAAAGAGAGTGCTTATTATTTGTCTTTCATGGAACTATTAGAATTACTTAAGTAATACATACAGAGTCTGTAACGAGAGGTTGCTGTGTGAGTGTTACGGTGCCCCCCTTACTCGGCTGCGTTTCCATTTCATGTGTGGCCTAGTCAAACTGCCTTTCTTACCTCTAGTCTTACCCCTCTTTGGGCTTCTCTTCAGCCATCTCTCTGCTCTGATGCCTGCCCACCCTGGTCCCCTCTTGTCTCTCCTCCGAGGGTCTAGTCTCGCTGCCATCCTGCCATTGCAATCCCACCTTAGAATCTGAAAGGTTTGGTCTGAAGAGTTGAAGAAAGAGAGGACAGGATATATCTTTATTCCGGCAATATATTTTTGATTTTATTTTTTATGGATATTTTCTCTTAACATTTTAAAAAGTTTATTTAGTTAGTTAGTTCAGGCTCTCACTATGCAGTTCAAGCTTGTAGTGACCCTCCTTATCTCAGTTTCCCAGTGCTGGGATTACAAGTGTACATCACTATTCCTGGCTTCTGTAATTATTTTCAAACAAATAAAAGTAGAGAGAGTGGTATAATAATGTCCTACCATACTGTCACTTAGCTTCGGTATTACCAAAATTTTCCCATCTACTTTCACTCTATTTTGCAAATTGAAGAAATCATTTTATTCCATTTTCAAATGTGTGTGTGTGTGTGTGTGTGTGTGTGTGTGTGTTCTGTATTTTAGGGAAGGGTTTGCAGGGTGTTCAGAGTCTCACTACTAGATCAGACTCGTCGTGATCTTCCTGTTTACAGCCTCCCAAGTGTTGGGATTAGCACCACCATGCCCAGTCTCAATTACGTCTTAGCACACTCCAGGGGCAGGGCCAGCACTACAGGCCGGGGATCAAACCCCCGGGCCCTGCTTACAGGTGCTTTAATCATCTGAGCTATTTGGCCAGCCCTATGTTCTCCTTAAAATATAATTAAGTTATTATTTTTTTTTTTTGAGGCAGGGTCTACCTGGTCTTGAACTTATGGTGATCCTCCTGCCTCAGCCTCCTGAGAGCCAAGATTTAAATTAATGTTCTACTTCCATCAGTATTTCTCAGTTCTTGGTCCAGTTTTTCCAGTTATCTGCAAAGTATTTTCTTTTAAATATTTGACTTATTGAAATTAAAATTCATACAAGGTCCACACATTGCATTTGGTTTATGTCTTTACGTGCTAAAAGTTTATATAATACCCAAATCATGAGAGTAACTCAGTCATTAGTAAAACTACCACACACTTAAGGACTCATCCATGTAATCACCATTTATATAAAATATAAACTGCTATATATCTGTTGAATAATATAGTATTGTGGTATAGTATATTAACATTTTTATTTTCATAAAATAATCCCAGTAATTATATGAATGTTTTCTATTATTTTAAAAATGCTGAAATACTAATGGAAAAGCTGTGTTCCTTAAACATAGCTAATGTTTAGGTTAACTAATGTGGGTTGCCCCATTCTTTGACTTTGGCTGGGATTTTAATCAATTCAGTTCGGTAACATTAAGTTATCAGAGTTCTAATTAGCAATTAGGTGCTGACAGTTATGTACCTCTACCTGCAATTTAAATGACTCTACTTTTTAGTCAATAGTTTTAACACACATGCGCACACACACACACACACACGTGCGTGCGTGCGCACACACACACACACCCACACACACCCATATGCCCTGCCTTAGTCAGTAGTTCTAAACTTTATTAGCTTTAACACTATGTGTTACTTTGGGGTTTTTGCTACTAAGTCTACTATTCCTAAGTTTTAAAATAAATGTAATTTTTCTATATAAAACTTTCAGAAGGGGTGGAGATATAGCCCAGCATTCTAAGTATCTGCCTGGCAAGCACAAGGACCTGGGATCGCTCCCCTGTACTACATGCTGTGCTGGCCCCAGAACCCCAGGTGCACCGAGCTGGCCACTGAAACCGGGCATGCTGGCACACGCCTGTAATCCCAGCACTGGGGAGGCTGAGAAAAGAGGATCACTATGAGTCCAAGCTGTGTAGCAAGACTCTGTAACAAATAAA
Organism: Ctenomys sociabilis; assembly: GCA_004027165.1. NCBI lineage: Eukaryota > Metazoa > Chordata > Mammalia > Rodentia > Ctenomyidae > Ctenomys > Ctenomys sociabilis. The sequence continues at coordinate 249,044 of PVKA01000029.1, forward strand.
TAAATAATAAATAAATAAATGAAAGAAAAAAATTAAAAAAAAAAAAACTTAGAGAAGATGGGATAACTGGCTTACATACAAAAAAAGAATTTAGAGTTGGAACCTGCTTTAGAAGTAATTTAGGCTAATGTAAATTAGGTTTGAATATATAAAGTGAAAAGCATGCTTACTAAAAAAATCTTTCCTCATGTATGTAGATACCAAGGAGACCACATTATGCATTAGTACTTCTAAATAGCTTTTAATGCCTAATTTGATCTTTTTAATTACATTTTTAAAATGGCTTTTTTCATATGATTGTCCTCAAAGCCACTCTAATTCTGTGTAGTCATCATGGTCATATTTATCTTAATAAAATATTTCCATATTTCATTGTTCTTTCCCCATTTTAAAAATATTATTGGAAAATAACAATATTAATACTAGTGTTAAAAATATATCTCATAAATATTATTGTGGTGATGGTAGAAATCATCAAGTATGATAAATGTATATTGTTAGGATCTCCTGAATATTTAGTGCACAAAGTTGACTACGTTTAGCTGAAGGATGAGAACAAAACCGAAGAAATAACATTATTAAAATGTCTTATCCAAAGTTCTAACATTAAAGATATAATTAGGGATTCGAATTTTTTATTCTTATGTGAAAATCTATGTTCCACCTTTTTAAATTTTTATTTTTATTAGAACATGTTTGCAGTACATAATGATGACGTTCATCGTGGGAGTTTTTACCTGTGCATAACTCATCTTAATTTTTTTTTTCATCCCTGTCTCCTCCACTCTGGACCTGCTATCTCTGTCTCTTGGTCCGCTTTTGCAAAAGATGTATGTCCTAGTTTTCTATTATTTACTATTTTGCTTTTTAATTTATTTATTCTTTGGGTATCATACAAGAGAAACCGTGTGATATTTAAACTTGTATATATCATTTATTTCAGTTAACATCCTTAACATTATGTTCTACTTTAATTTGATTTTTTGCATGTGTCCTAGAAGTCTATATATTATAATAGAAATCTATGAGTATAGAGACTGTGTACTGTTTTGCAATGTAAATACATCTTAATTTTTTTTTATTTTTGTGGGGCCAGGGATTGAACTCAGGCCCTCGCACTTGCCAGAGAAGCACTTATTCCACTGAGCCATCTCCCCAGCCCCTAAAATTATTTTTCTCCTTTTTGCAAATTTCCAGTTGGTACCACCTTAAAATCATCCTATATTTAAGTCTACATATCCTGTTTTTAATTTTTTAAATTGTACATGAATTTAGGTACAATAAAAGCTTAATTCTTCTAGAATACTTATATTCTACAAGGATATTTCTATCCTGAATTCCTTTTGAAATATGGGATTTAGTGGACCGTAATGCAGAGCTCTGAACATTTCTGTTTTGGAGTTACGTAAAAAGATGTTTCCGTTCTCTAGAAGTAGGATAGCTTAGAAAAATTTTCAGTAAAGTCCATGGAAGAACATTCATAATTGCTGGTTTAATCGTTTGAGAAATTCCATAGAAGTATTATTCATCAACAAAGAAGAAAAACTTGATGTACATGAATGTTTTTCTAGGGAGCGGTAAGCTAAATTCTTTGTAGTTTTGAGGTTAAAAAGCCACAAGTCCCTGAGTTCAATCCCTAGCCCCACAAAAATTTTTTTAAATTAGGAAGTTGACAGCTAGGAGACATTACCTTTGTCCAGATGAATGTGGAAATAGCTACCAAATGCCAACGAATAAACACAGGAGTGATGGGTTTACTTCCTGTGTGATGTGGAAGTTTAGCATACGTGTACACATGTACAGTATATGTGTGCTCTGGATCTACCGAATGGCTCAATAGCATATTTAAATGTCTGAATACGTATCACTCGCCTATTAGAGAAATTAGGAATTTAGTAGAAAAAAAACTGGTAAAAGCATTTTTAATCTTTAACAGTGATAGAGATCAGTACTGTACTTTTAATGTAATCAGCATAAGGCCCTGCTAAAAATTAATCCTTATACCATTTCCTTGGTGGCTTTAGTTTTTATTATTTTATCATTATCATTATTATTATTATTACTTTTTTTTTTTTCTTCAGTATCAGGGCTCTAACTCAGGACCTTGGGCTTGCCAGGCAGGTGCTTATGCCATTGAGCTATATCCCTGACCCTTGTTGGTGGTTTTTAATCTATGGCTCTGAAGACCTTTGAAAGATGGATTTTGTTAATGTTTCAAGTTATTTTATCTTTCAGTTTAATTTTTCTGCAGAGAAACCAAAAGTAATTTAGAAGATTCAAACAAACCGTATATTGCTAAACACTAGTGACACCTAAGTTAAGTTAGTCTAGTATATTATTGTATTATTTTAAGGTGAAAAAACAAGTGGATTGACTGAGAATATAATTCAATTCAAGTAATATATTGGCTTCCAACCATAACACACAACTTCTTTCCTCTTCAGGAAGAGTATATCAAGGTAGCCATATTACGGATAGTAGACAAAATGACAAAAACGTTAGTGATAAACGTTAACATTTGTTAACTGTAGTTTTAGTTATACAAATGTGTCAACTGAGAGGTGGTACATTACTTCTAAAGGAATTATAAAATATCCTTCTTCAGGCTTAAAACATTTGAGAAGGGCTAGTTATGACCTTAAGAACAAGGTTTATTCATACAGCAATTTCTGCATTAGAGTGTATTAAATTCATCTGGGATATATAAACACTTGAATGGAAGAATGGATTTTTTTTTATGAATGATACAGGTATTTTGACAGTTTGTCCATTTGTACTCATTTTCAAATGTTTATAAATCATAGTAAGCCAATTTTGTTTTACTGAATGGTTTGATTTTTCTTTCTCCCAGCATACTTTGTGAAACGATAAAGGACTTTGTTGCCAAGGTAGAGAAGGCCTATGACAGAACGCTGGAAAACGCCGTGGTAGCAGAAGCTGTGGCTACCAAAGTAAGACGGGCACTTTGGGGTGTAAAAGCCATTTGCTGGCAGTGTTAATCCTGGGCTGTGCTTTCAGGCCACTCTGGTTAGATGGTTGCTGTATCAAAACATAATAAATCAAGGTGGAAATTACAAAATAGATGTGAGAATTTCAAAAAATACATTCTCCCTCATGGTTTGCAAGGACTGTGTTTCCCAAAATTCATACAGTTGGTGGCTTAAGTGGAAAGAAAAGAAAGTAGAAATAGACACTTAAGCTTTTCTCCTCATCTTTTACTCTGGAGAGTTTCAGAAAACAGGAGTCCTTTGTAAGTCTCAGTTTGTTGCTAGATTCCTTTTCCTGTAACTTCAGCTCGTGGTGTGTCAGGAGACAAACAAGAGGAAGGGACTTGAAGTTGCGTAGAGATTAAAAAGCGTGTTAGGAGTAGCACCGGCAACTTCAACCCTAAATGTTTCTTCACTCTCCATAAAGTGAGAAAAGCGAAAGGTGGACCAAATGATTATTTTTCTACATCTCTCCTCTTCCCTCTTATTCCTGTGCGTTTTCCTTCCTGTTATTGAAGCTAGTGACCCATGAGTGGGGCCAGCGAGGTAGCCCGGTAGACCAAGTGCCTGCTGCGTGGGCAAGCTCAGGGACCACACTTCAATCCCTGGCACCACACGCCTTGCCAGCCCTGCCCGCTGAGCCGGCCAGAGTCCGGGCCTGATGGTGTGCACCTGTAATCTGGGGAGCCTGAAAACGGGGGGTGGGGGGTGTCACTGCAGGTCCGAGCTCTGTGGCAAGATCCTGACCCAAAGAAAGAGTAATTATATTAGATAAAATTATAATAAACATCAGTGTAGACATCAAAAACTAGGAATTTAAATTACCACTTTTCATCTCCACTAAATTTTAAAATGTTTCCTGAACCAAACATTTACAAAATGAGAGATGATAACCAGTTGTATTTTACAGTTCTGTTTAGTGATTAAACCTTTAACACATCTTACGTAAAAACTACTTGTATTTTGTCTGCTGATGTTTCTCCTCCTTGCGTTTCTTGCTCATTACCATGTTTTGCTTTCTCAGTGTTCGGTCTTAAACGAGAAACTTGAACAGCTGCTGCAAGCTTTGCACGCCGACTTCCAGGCTGCTCCCACGCTCCCGGGCGTCGGGGCGGTCATCCTGGAAGAAGATGTCGTGGAGTCTTCAAGCGAAGAATCCTTGGGGGAAGGCAAAGACCAGCTTGCAGACGATATTATGAAGTCCTCCTCCCAGAAAGCCGTCAAACCAAGGGAAATAATGTTACGAGCCAACAGTTTAAAGAAAGCAGTGAGGCAGGTCATTGAAGAAGCTGGAAAAGGTACACATCAACAAACGCAGCTTTGGAAGGAGTCGCAGCCTTCCTCCCGCGAGTGTGATGGGTTTTCACGACTGTCAGCGTGGACACACTAAGAAAAAGCTGAAAGACACAGTAGAGGAAGATAAATCCACTGAAGTACTTAGTCCTGTTTATTATTTTAATAGTAAAGATCAGCATATTAATGATGCATAATACAAAATCTCAGAAATAGAGCTGGGAATAGTGACACCTGTGTATAATCGTAGCACTCTGGGAAGCTGAGGCAGGAGAATCAAAAGCTTCAGACAAGTCCAGGCTTCTTAGAGACCTAGTAAGACCCTGTCTCAAAACAAAAAAAGGACCAGGGATGTAGCTCAGTGACGGGACCTTGGCTTTGATCCATATACCACCCCTCCAAAAAAAGTCCACATTCAGAACTGAATTAAGTTTAAACATTTCTGTAGCTATCAAAAAAGTCTTAGGCCAAATTTCTAAAGTTTTAAGTATTTTTTATTTAATTAGAAGTTGTTGAATTCTTAACCTATAAGCCACTCTGGAAATAAAATAATTTTTTAACATTAATTTTGTAAATGCAAATTTTTTGAGAGTATACAAAATTTCCGTATATCTTATAATTTTTATATCATTATAATGTCTACACTTAGAGTTTTAGTAGACTACAATGATTTTATTAGTTTTGTTTTTTTTTTTTTCCTTTCTGTATTTTAGGGAAGGGTATGTATGGTATTCAGGGTCTCGCTACTATTTCGGACTTACAGTGATTTACAGCCTCCAAGAGCTGGGATCACAGGCGCACACCACCACACCCAATCTCAATCGTCATCTCAGTGGGCTCTGGGGGCGGGGCCACACGGCAGGCCCTGGGATTGACCTCCTGGCTCCAGTGCCTGCTTCCAGATGCTTTAATCCACTGAGCTATCTGACCTGCCCCTAAAATTGATTTTAGCATGGATAAGAAATGTTTGTTCTGGTATATATATTTATTTATTTAACAACTTAATATAGTAATTTAGTTTATAATCTCTGGTACTTCCAGACCCCCTCAAATTTATTGGTGAATAGTGTTTATGAATGTAAAACAACTTTTGATATGTGGGGTTGTTTTTTAAATTTATTGAATTTTGAAGAGTAACAACAAAAGCAGGAAAATCAAAACAAAGAAACAGGGTAACATACAATAATACAGGGCTGGCGAGATAGCTCAGCGGTCTAAAGTGCCTGCTTAGGCAAGCTTAGGCAGGGACAGGGGACCTCAGATCCCTGGCACCACATGCTGTGCCAGCCCCTCCTCTCAGAGTGGGCTCAGCCAGCCAAAATAATAATAAAATAAAATACAACAGTACATATGTTACAGATTTTCAAAACAAGAGTAGCTGAGTAACCCTGATTGATGTATTATCTATTTTTATTGTCAAATCTGTTGCTCAGATTAACAGATATAGTTATGTAAGATTGGACATATGATTGAATTAATTACCACGTGTTTTCAAGAAATCTTAAATTTATGTTTTTGTCTCATTACCTTTTTCTAAAAAAATTGTCTTAAAGAGAATATAATAATTGATATGACATTAGCATTTGATGAGTTTTAGGGGCTGGGGAGATAGCTCAATGGAATAAGTGCTTGCCCTGGCAAGAGCAAGGTCTTCAGTTTGATCTCTGTTACCACAAAAAAAAAAAAAAAAAAGCATTTGATACGTTTTAATTTTGCTGTCCTAAGCATATGGATGGATTTTATTCTTACTTACCCAAATATATTTTCTGTTAAAGTTATAGACGAGCAGACAGTTATTTGTACTGATTACGATAGTACCGAGACAGATGAATCCAAAGAAGAATCTAAAGAAGATTCAAGAGAATCATTAACTGGTAAGAAAACTACAATAGGGGCTCGGCTATCGAGACGGCTCAGTGGAATAAGCGCTTCCCTAGCAAGCGCAAGGGCCTGAGTTCAGTCCCTAGTTCTGCCAAAAAAATAAAAAGGCCTGTGGCTCTGGTTCAATCCTCAGTACACTCCCCAACTTAAAAAAAACAAAAAAAAACCCAGCTGTTCAATCCCCCCCCAAAAAACCTATAATAACTTTATTTTGGAACTGAATAAAATGTAGTTTTGTGTTTAGTTTTCAAGAGGTTAGCCATTTTGAACTAAACTATCTTTATTTTTGAAATGGCTCTTTGGATGTTAAGGCTTAAATATTCATGAATTCTAAAACAATAAAGATAACTACTCAAATTATTATTGGATGGTCTCACATCATCATGGTAATCTAAGATCTACAAGGCAAAGACAGTTAAATAGCTTGGTTTTCCTGAAGGAAGAAGGAAGAAACACCTATTTAATTCAATGTTAAGCTTTGTAGGCCGCATTCTCCTTTGAGGATTATGAGAAAGCAGCAGGTCCCACACCTCTACAGTATTTAAACTGTTCCGGAGTCTACCAAGTTTCACTGAGCCGCCTCCTAGACTGATGATCCCTGGCTCTAAATTAGGCTTTAAATCACAACCCTTGTCTTTACCAAAATTGTTTTTTGTGAAAATGTAAAATTGCTCACTGACTATTGTCTGTTTACAGCTTTTCGTTGACGATGAATTTGTATTTTTAATATTGCATAAGCAAAAAGTTTGTAATTTGCTGAGATAAAACAAAGCAACAGTTAAAATACAAATGAAGAGATAATATAAATGGTACTTGTGAAAAATCAATACAGTTACATCAGCGGTGTTTTTTGCTGTTATTTTCACTATCTGAACTTGGGCAGATTAGTTAGCATCTCTGGTTTTCTCTTCTGCAAAATAATAATTAATAATAATATACCAGTTTCATTGGGGGTAAAAAAGATAAAGTATATCTTTGTCTATAAGGTGCCCAAAATAGCATCTGGTGCATAATGCTGTGTGTGCTTACCACTTTTCCCGTTAATATTGCTCTCATTATTTATTGGTACTATTAATCATACTAACTTCATTGTAATTAAAACAGACTTCACAATTAAACTTAGCAGATCTCTTATGTTCAGCGTCCAACCCAGGAGAGACATACTCTAGAACTTTTACTGAAGGCCCTGGGGTCTTTGGACCACTCCGTTTCAATACATTCCATTATTATGTGTGACTGTAATTGTTAGAAAGTTACTTTCTGTCTTGAGTTGTCATTGTTTAAATTTCACCTTAACAATTACAGACAATGTTACGGTTTTCTGTGTGGTAATGGTGGCAGTTCCTACTGGCATTTGCATGGTATTTCCGCATGGGTTTAAGAAGCAGTTTCACAGGGACGCAGGGTCTGTCTGTGGAGCCCCGGCATAGCCCTCCTCCCTGCTGCAGCATGGAGATGAGACTGACAGAGCTCTTCCCGCAGCGCCTTCCCCTGCCACGGCTGCCTCCCTTCCCGCCTGATCTGACCTCCCCTCTGCTACCGGTTTTTAACTTGATGATTCCAACCTTTTTGGTTTTCTTTTTGGTTTTGTATCTATTTATTTAGTCAATATTTATCTTAAGATGTGCCGCCCAAATTGCATAAAATTCTCCAGATATTTTTCTGTAAAGTAGTAGTACATTTTATACCCATTCACTACTAGTTTTACACATGTTGCTATCACAAAGACTACTTTTTTTTCAGACCTATAGTAGTTTATATGCATCCTTATTACCTTTTAAAAAAATCTTTTCGATTTGGGTTTATCATTTAGTTCTGTCAATCTTTTGAAATTTGATTCTATCTTAAGTTTAGTTCATCTCTGAATTTAATAATCAGGCCTTTGATATTTTCATCCATTTAAAAATCCAAGCAGAGTGAGGCTGGCCTGGGCCTTAACAGTCCTTACAGTAAATCCCCCCAAGTCATAACTTTCTGTAGAGGATTGATTTTTTTTTTTAAATGCTCATTGTTTATGGCCATCATCTATCATACTCTTATCAAATCTCTCATTTTAATTAAAAAAACTATAAAATACAGAGTTAGTGATGTATCTATTGCTATTATGATGGACATAGAAAAGTCTTTAGTGTTGTATTTGATTTTAAGATCTTAATTTTAACTAATATTTAGTATTGGGATTTGGAGCTGGGGACATAGCTCGGTATCAGAAGTGCATGCCTGGCAAGTGTAAAGCCTGAGTTCAATCCCTGGTACCAAAAGAGAAAAAAAATTGGGATTTCATTTTTTTGAAATCAGTCAATGGCAATAACAAAAGTTTTTTTGGTATTTAGTGTTATTGTTGAAGCACACTCATTCTATCATGAGTGTTATCATTTAAATTATGTCAAAACTCAGAAAAATGAGAAATATATTAAATATAATCATGGATGCTTTAAGAGATATGAAACTAATTTTTAATTTTAATTTTTGTTATTTTTATATTTTGATGGGGATTAATTGCATACTGAGGATTGAACCCAGGGCATTCTATCACTGAACTACATCCCCAGCTTTTTTTATTTTTGTTTATTTGAGGTAGGGTTTCCATGAGTTGCTCAGACTCACCTTGAACTTGTGATACTCCTGACTCTGCCTCTTGGGAGCTGGGATCTGAGGTATTCCTCTCCATACCCAGCTGCAACGCTAGCTTAATTATGGCAGTGGACGAGCAGTCTTAGTCTTTCCTGCACTCTGGTTTTTACCAGAGAAGAACAGCAAAACATTGCTTTTATTAGAAATTAGCCACCGAAGTCACATCTGTCCAAAACAGAGTGGCTCCTCTGTTAACTTTTCTCTAATGCAACTTAACCCAATTTGGGCAGAGAAAATACAGTTCATGGTTAATGTAGTTAGCTTGTAATTAGTTAAAGGGAGAGTGAAAATGATTAAATTTTAGAGTACTTTTAAAATTTAATTTGAAATTTTTAAAAATACCACTAATAACCCCTAAATTAGTTAAAAGTTCTGTTTGTTATTTATTAAATTACCTCAGTTTAGATTAAATTAAATGTGTCATTTTCTTGAAGTAACTCTTGGGCACATCATTTGCACATCATTATTTTGAGTACATAACTGAGAGATGCCGGAAAATCACATCAGTTTCATTGAAAATAAATTCTCATTCTGTTATTAAAGATAATGTTAACTTGTGTTTAATGTGTGGGCTCTGGGAATTACATTAATTAAATATCATTTACCAATATTTGTAAGAAAAGTATTATATTTTATTGTATCCTGTTTTGAAAAATCATTAAACTTTATGTTTCCTATTTATTTTAAATGTGAGTTGATCACATTGAAGTTAGTATTACTAACCTTTAATTATGGACAATATCTATTTTTTACTACTTTCCCATCTATTTCAGATCAGAGGCAAAACATCTTTGACCTCTGGCAGATGCTCTATATGTCTCAAGAAAAGGAAAATAAAATGATTAAAGAACAGGCAGATGAAATTGATATTTTCAGTTCTTCTGCTTGATTAAAACAAGTTTTGGCCAGGCATGGTGCTGCATGCCTGTAATCTCAGCTCCCAGTAGGCTGAGACAGGAGGATTGCCACAAGTTCGAGGCCAGCCTGAGTTACATAGTGAGTTCAAGACCACCCTGGACTACGTAGCAAGACACTCCCTCAAAAAGAAACAGGTCTTGAATTCACTGGCACTTATTAATAAGATATCCTTTGCCTATTTTTTTTTTTTTTTTTTTTTTTACCCTCCAGGCCTTTTGTCAACAGTTAAAGCTGCACCACGGTCTCCAGATTCTCGGGCACGTCGTGGCCATTCCCAAACTGATTCTCTTCCTGGTCCAGCTGTGACAGCCACCAAAGAAAATCTGCCTGTACTCAATACTAGAATAATTTGCCCAGGTAGTACAGATTTTGAGACATGGCATATTTTTAAGTATTTCTGTGATAATATGTAAGTATTCATTTACATGAACTCTGAAATATATTTGTGCTTAAAGATAAATGTTCCTAAGACAATGTTCTTGCCACATTTATCAGTAGGGTCCAGGTCCTTAGATTCTTATGTGTGTAGCAGCTTACTAAGAATCATTAAAGCACGTGTTTCTTGATCCTTTTCCGAAAAAGTATGCATTGTGTTCAGTGTGGAGCCCGGAATCTCTCATTGTTAAGTTTCCACAGTAATTCCTCTTATAGTCTGTGATCTCTAAGTATTTCCACAGCTTTCTTTTGGTTTTAAATTTGTCCTTTCTGTAAATATCTCTTATCCTCTTATAGTCTGTGATCTCTAAGTATTTCCACAGCTTTCTTTTGGTTTTAAATTTGTCCTTTCTGTAAATATCTTTAGCCTAGTGACACAGTTTTATTTTTTGAACATCTTATTATAATACTGATAAAATTAATTTATCTTAGATTAGACTAATAATAATAGAAATCAATGGATTGTAATAGGAGATGGAAGAAAACACTGACACCTCCTAGGCCTCTCTAGGTGCTGGTTGTTATTTTACCACTTTCCTCTGATTCATTCAGAGTAGGTTGGTATCCAAGTTAAACCCTGAAATCGATGTCGTATACAAGTTTTTAAAAACTGAATCATAATTCCATGATAAGAGAGACTTTATTAACTCACTTTCAGTAGTGAATTAATAACTACACAAAAGATCAAGAGGAAGTAGGATACCTGAAAGAAGTGCTTTAGAACAATCGACTTGTGCATTGTAGAATTCACATAGTGCACATTCTTTTGTGTTCCTGTGGTGCTCGAGATTGATACCTGTGCTTTTACACTGAGCTACACTTCCATCCTTTATAAAGATTATTTTTAACTTTGAGACAGGGTCTCACTAAGTCCCTAAGTTGCCCATTCTGGACTAGAATGCTGCCCTCGGCCTCCAGAGTACGGGGATTACAGGTGTGCGCACCACTCCTCGCTGAGGGGCATCATTAAACTTAAAAGCAATGAGAGGACATGAGTTAGGTTGCAGAGCCCTTTGGAACACTGAGCTGAGATCTGAACAGCAGACAGAGGGAGGAGGATGGCTTTTTAAGGAGCCAGAATTGATGGGACGGAGTGACCGGCTGGTTGTGAGGAATTTTGATGAGTGCAGTATTCATGTTTGAAATTAAAACAGTTTTGCAAGTCCAAATATTGTGAATTACTGTGTGTGGAATAATCACATTAGGCCACTTCCATGTCATTTCATCCACTCAGTTTAAAAAGTGACAATATTTTAGTACTTATTCTTGACAAGAATACTGAGTTTTTACCTCCATACATATCTTTACTATTTTAAATTTGAACTTAGTGTAATTATCTGTGCTTTGAAAGTATGAACATGCTATGCCCAGGACATTTTGGATAATTCAGCCTTTATTATAGATTCCTTACAGACATTATTGCACTATTTGCAACAAAGAAAGCAATATGTATTTTTTGAAGTTATAAAATTACTGGAATGCTAAATGAGAAAATGTCACAAAGAGACTCCAAGGCTTCATCTCCTTAATTCTTTATGACAACATCCGATACATACTTTAAATTGTCAGAATCCAATTTTATCTGTAATTGTCATACTTCTTAGTCTCGGTGAATGAGATGAGTAGGTGCTAAAACACATGCCTTGAGAGAGTGATTTTGAGGTGAGGCCTGAACGGGCTTGTTCTTTCTCTTTTTTTTCTTAAACATTCTGTGATCCTGTATGTATTTATTCTTTTGTTTAGGTTTAAGAGCAGGACTGGCGGCCTCAATTGCTGGGAGTTCCATTATCAACAAAATGTTACTAGCCAATATTGATCCTTTTGGTGCAACGCCATTTATCGATCCAGATGTAGAATCATTGTAAGAAAATGCTTTTCCAAGTACTTCCTTTTGGCTTTGCTTGTTCTGTTTCATATGAATTGTAACGTTTTAAATGTGTCATAGTATATTTGGCTGCGTGTACAAAAAAAGAGCGATTGACAATTTTAAGGCACACTGAGACTTTTTTTTTAATTCTTTTTTTCTGAGACTTCTGAAATGCAGTTGCTTCCCCGTCTCCGTCTCAAGACTGGTTCCTTTCCAGCCTCTCTCTGTGAGGGCAACACTGGCAAAGGAAAGCATGGCCTCCAACTTGCTTTCCCTGGAGACTCTTAGTACCCTCAGCCTGTGTTACGCCGTGCCCATCAACTCCTTTGTCTTACCAAATCTATTTTTACCCTGTCTTTTCCATACCCAGCATCTAGGATTACTTATTTCAAGAAGCTCCTGGCCCACAGTGATCTTTTACATATTCAGCAGGATGCTGGGGAGATGGCTCAGTGGAATAAGCACTTCCCTGACAAGCACAAGGGCCTGAGTTCAATCCTTGGTTCCACCAAAAAAAAAAAAAAGAATTGATTTCCATATTCAACAGGTTGAGGCACTTTTCTTTTACTTCCATTTTAATCTTGCTTTTTTAAAAAAATATCTATGGTACAGGGTTTTTAGTACACAGCTTAGACTCATAGTGATCCCCCTGTTTTCGGCCTCCCCAGAGCTGGGATTATAGTTGGATGCCACCATGCCCAGTCTTGGTGGCCAGCTCAGCGCGCCCAGGGTGGGGCTGGCAGAGCATGTGGTACTGGGGATAGAACCCTGGTCTCTGTGCTGGCCTGAGCAGGAGGTTAGTCTGCTGAGCTATCTCACAAGCCCCTTTTGTTTTTGTTATATCTTATTGCTGTAATGACATTCCTCAATGACAGTCTTGTGCTTTACATTTTTATAAGTGCTTAGAAGAATAGATTGAAGTTGCCAGTTTTTTGCTCAATAAGTACTAGAGACTTCCTAGTTGTTAAAGAGAGGTGTGCTGGCATTTGAGCAGATGCTTTCCATAATCATCCTTATTGGTCTGTAGAATAAGAGGCTTTTGGAGGGCAGATGGCTAAATTGAACAGAAAACCAAATCCTGGCTGTGTCTCCACCTTGCTCTGTCCCTTTACATCACATGTGCTCATCACTGTGGTTGTGTCCACGACATCTACACAGAAAATGATTCGCTAAACTTCGGACTCTGTAAGGAATAGGAGCCTCATAGGAACACAAACTCACTTTAAGTGCCATTTTGTGAGCAAGTTTCAAATGTTGTAATGAACTTGAAATTGAATTTATATACTTTTTCTTATTATCATAGAGATGGATATTCAGAAAAATGCGTTATGAACAATTACTTTGGGATTGGATTAGATGCAAAAATTTCTTTAGAATTTAATAATAAGAGAGAAGAGCACCCTGAAAAATGCAGGTAATTTTGAAAATAGCAATAATGTTATTACATGAAAGCAATTTTACTTAATTTCATTTATTACCTCTTTGCTGGCTCTGCCTTTAATTTACTGAGATTCCCTGCCAATATTTCACTTCAGGAGCCGAACTAAAAACCTGATGTGGTATGGAGTCCTTGGGACCCGGGAATTATTACAGAGATCTTATAAGAATTTAGAACAAAGGGTTCAACTTGAGGTAAGTTTATCTTCTAGTAAAGACTTTTCCAGTGATCTTATATAGAAAAACAGTTTCATTTATGGAGGCAATTTTACCTAAATTTTTCATTGATTATTAAGCATTGGAGAATAAATGTCAAAGTGAGTATCAGTTGTGTATTGGCATACTTCCGTATGTGGCATACTAACCATAGTTATCATTAGCTACTAGAAAGGGCTACTGTGAGCACAGTAGAAGGCCAAACCATGGAGTGCATTTTAAGGTCAAGGTGTTTAGTGTACTTCTTCACTTGTTTCCCTATTCTGATTCAGCTCTACAGTACTCATTTCACTGATTCCTCAAAATCATATTCATAGTAAATATAATCCTTTAAGTTAAATGTATATTTTGTTGAGATTATTCCTAACCATTTAATAAAAGAAAAAAACATTTTGAGCATTGGCATTGTTTAGTTATTTAACATCCCCCAGTAACAGGAAATAGATTGAGGACATGAGTCTGAAAATTCAGTCTATTAATTACTGTAATTTTTTTTTCTTTTTTGCTGAATTGGGGATTGAACTCAGGACCTTGCACTTGCCAGGCAAGCGCTTATTCTACTGAGCTATCTCCCCAGCCCTGTAATTTTTTTTTTAATCTTGGTCCAAAACTCACTCTTTATGATGATAGGCATGTCTTTTCTATCTTATATCCTTTTATGACCAGATATTTTATAGTCAGTTATGCATATAGAAAAATGTACAAATATTGTCTTAAATGCTCTATTAAAAATGAAACTAAGCATTTATATTAAGTATTATTTCAAGAATGAGGTGTAGACTAAGATAGGGCCTGATTCAGTCATTATCAACTATATCTGATATTAAAAATGAGCCTATTATACCTTCTACTGTAAGATACAGCTAAGCAATTATGTAGGATGACTTTGGTTTATCATTGCTTATAAAATTAGAATACTGATTACTGGATTATAAAGGGACAAAATCTTGTAAGTTCACTTACAGACCTTTGTAAATTCTGTCTTCTTCGACAGTATCCCAGGTCATATTAGGTGTTCCTATGTATCATAGTCCAATTAATAAAATAATCATAAATTTATAATATCATAGTCAAAACTGGATTTAATGCACCTGGCCTACCAAATACAGCTTAAGTCTGCCTACTTTACACTTGCTCAAAAACTTACTTTAGCTGAAAAAAGCCTACTTCCTAATAAAATGTTGAATGTCTCAGGCCAGCAAGATAGCTCAGTGGACCAAGCGCCTATTTAGGCAAGCACAGGGAATGGGGTTCGATCCCAAGCACCACATGCTGCACTGGCCCCATCCCCAGGTACACTGAGCCAGCCACCAAGACCCAGCTGATGGCGCATGCCTATAATCCCAGCACCACCTCAGAGGCTGAAAACACATTGCTATAAGTGCGAGCTGCATAGTGAGACCCTGGACCAAATACATTTTTTAAAAAAATGTTGAATATAGCAAATAATTTATTGAAAATTCTACTACAAATGGAAATTAGAATGACTGATGGTCATGCTATTGTACCTTATTAAGCTGAGTGTGCTGTGGTTAAGCTCCATAACTAACCACCTTTAAAGATTATGGAATCACCTTATTTGAGATCTGAGCCACTAGAGGGTTCCTAGTTCCTGATGGATTTGAAGCTTCTGCTGGTGACTCAAGACTTCAGACAAGATACTGCACATAGAGCTGCTTTCTATCTCCATTTGAAACAGTTATGAAGCTTTGGAATATTAGGCATTGTGAGAAACAGCATACTCCTACAAACACTTTTCAGTGCATTATATAAAATAACACTAAGAAAAGAAACAATAATAGTTAAATAAATTAACAAACTTTAAAATCGTTAAAGGGTAATATATGTATTTCATCATTACCAAATCAAAAATCCTCTGGTGTATCTAATTTCAAAGTAATAATGAACATAAATGATATCTGAAACGTCTGTAGTAAGATGCAGAAAGTCTGAATGTCTGTGAACAGTGAAGTCATAGGTATTGTTAATGTTTGATCTGTTTCCTACATTTATTAGTACAAACAGTGCAAAATTTCAAAAGTTAGCAAACACAAAAAGATATTTTTTTACCATGAAGTTAACAGACCCTGTATAACTCTAATTTCTGAACTTGAAGTTAGGAACCCTTTCCTTAAGTATATATATGTTAAATAACTTTTTAAAAAAACACTAAAATCACTAAAGATAAATGGAAGCATGCTAATATAGGGAAAAACTAGAGAATCTGGCATTATTGAAGCAAGCAAGCAAACAAACAAACCAATGCCCTCTTTTAGAAATAACAAATCATTGATAGAAGCCTGTTCCCAAAGAATTCATTTTCCTAGAGATGGTTCACTTGAAATAAAGGTGAAGAAAGGAGACCCACACCTTTGGAAGCTTTTTCCACAGAGATCCCTGCATCAGTGGCCGTCTTTGATAAAGAAACATACTTTTTGCTCACATAAGTTTTCTTTCTCTTTTATGTTGTGGTATGGAATAAAACAAATTTGTGTCTTGACTTTTGTTTATGTTGAAGAAGAGGTAGGACTGTGATTTCCCTACCCACAAAATGAATCAAGTAATGCTTTGTGAAAACTATAATTCAAAAAAAAATCCATAATTCAATGAGCCGAGATAAAAGAATTCAGTCTGTAAATGTAAAAGAATTGTACAGATATAAACTGTTTCATGGGACATAGCAATTGTGACTTTGATATATACCAAACTTCCTGGATCATCAATGTTTTTTTTTTTCCAATGATAAGAGTGCCAGAATAATATGAACATATTTTGCTACTGTTATAGTAGCAAATTATCTTTGACATACAAATGTAGGCACTTCTTTAAATTTTAAACATTCAATTAAGAAAGAGCAAGAGCAATTTTTTACTCATGATACATATATTGAGAGTATATATATTGAGTAGCTTGGTCTATTAAGTGAAATAATGACTCTGAACTTTTTTAAGCATTAAGATAATGTGAAAGAAAGAAACAAGTAACTTTTTAAAGGCAGCATTCGTTTATAATGAAATAGGTGATAGACCTCTTTCCCAGCTTGTAAGATGGCAGGCAAAAACACTTAGAAGCCAGACACTATAAAGAGAAGAAACCCGAAGCTAAGAAGGCTGCTACCAGTGGTACTGGTAAAAAAGGTAAGGTGAAGGCAAAAAAGTCCAAGAAGGGCAGCCCCACTGCAGCCAAAATCCTGTCCTAATTGGAGGAATTGATAGATACTCCTGATCTGCTATGTATTCCAGAAAGGCTTTGTACAAGAGAAAGTATGCAGCTGCTAAATCAGACATTGAAAAGCAAAAGGAGGGGCTGGGGAGATGGCTCAGTGTAGTAAGTTCTTCCCTGGCAAGCCTAAGGGCCTAAGTTCAATCCCCGACTCTGCAAAAAAGAAAAGAAAAAGGAGAAAATTCTTACTTTGATCACAGTACCATTAGATGGGGATGAAAATGGTGGTACCCAAGTGGTTAAGCTTCAAACAGTGCCTAGATACGATCCTGTAAGAGCCACTTCCAGGCCTTTGTCTCCATCCAAGAAGCCAATATTTGTAATCCCAAAGTTATTGGGATTCCAATTCACGTTATTGGAATTCCATCAAGTTAATTCCAGTCTACCACTTTCAATGCAACCCACGCCAAAAGTAAAGACACTAAATTATATTTTCAATCATTGGGGAGCCAAGGGACTAGTCCAGCCATGAAGATGGCTTTCCAGAACCAAGTGCCTTACCCGGTTTTATTCAGTGGAGGAGTGGCTTGAGGATTCACTGTGAATTGTGGGAAGTAGGTGACTGCTGTGAGCTGAGTTAGGTGAGTGGCTAAATTTACCTCTGCCAAATGCAGAGAGGATATGCAGAGAGAGTAATTGCATTATACTCTTATGCCATAGAGATAGCATCTAATATGTTTTGGGAAGTCTGGTGCTTCAGCTTTGATGTAGTCTTTCAAGCCCCAGGAAGTCATAGCCACTGTCTTGAGACTTGATCCCAGGTGGTGGCATGGAACATTGGCTCTTCATCCTGTTTCAACTTAGCTCACATTAAAGAGCAGCAAGTGTAGGTTACCAGGGAAACACACATGCCACCTTCAAAGACTATCACCAGCACCTCAGCTAGACCAATATACATTGTTTAAGGCCAACTGAAGGATAAACTGAAGTCCTAGCGAGCTCTGTATATAACAATATGAGAAACTAGGGTCAGGCTCGTCAAAATGTAGATGGTCACTCTTCTTTCAAGGAGAGCTGCTTAGGTGGTCTCTCTTCTTTCAAGGAGAGCAGCTGCTCAGGTGGTTCTCCACAGTACCCTACTGAAAATATGTCCCAAAAGCTCTTGAGCCACGGCAAGAAATCCATCAGTCATGAACCAAGTTGGTTTGCTACTTGTGACTGGGCCTCTTATCCTTAATCATGTTCCTCTACAAAGAACACACCAGAAATTTGCAATTGCCACCTCCATAAAAATTGGTATCAGCAAAGTGAAAATCCCCAAATGCCTCACTGATGCTTACTTCAAGAAGAAGCAGCTGTGGAAACCCAGACACCAGGAGGGTGATATCTTCAACACCAAGAAAGAGAGATAAAAGATTTCAGAGCAGTGCAAAGTGAATCAGAAAGCAATGGACTCACAGATTTTAGCAAAAAATCAAAGCTGTTCCTCAACTCCACAGCTACCTGAGATCCATTTTTACTCTGACAAATTTATCCTTATAAATTAATGTGTTCTAAATTTCTTACTAAGAACTTAACTGATACATTTAGGGGGGGAAAATAGGTAGTAGAGAACAAATATTTGTATCATTTGCATTTTAGGTTATTTCATATAGTTGCACAATATGTGCATACATTTTTGAAAACCTAAGTTTTTTTCAGTTATTTCATGATGGCAATCTCTTATCACTTAAATGATTATGAGTTATAACTACTAGTTAACTTATTTTATAACAATTAAATTTTGCTAAATTATTTCAGCATAAAGACTTACCCAAGAAAGCAACTGCTTGGTTATTATAATAGTATGTTAATTGTAACTAAGGAAGGATGTTCACTGGCCTCGTACAATGTGTTCTAAGTGCTTTCCTGTCCCTTATTGGCCATTCTGTGTGGTAGACATTGTTACTGCACTGAACAGGTACAAAGCTCTACAAGTTGAAGGGACTCTCCAGTGTGAGGGGTAGTTCAAACCAAATCCGTCATTTTCTCACTGTAGCACACTGTGTGATCAAAGGAGCCAGAGATGGACAACTGCTGATCAGAAAAAAAAAAAAGGAACTGGAGTATTGTGGTATTTTGCAATTATGATGAGCCCCAAGTGGATATGGGGAAGAGTAGGGAAGATTATAAAAGGATACAGTACTATTGAGGGCCTTCTTTAGTCAAATAGTTTATCTAATTTACATTCATATTTTTTCCAATGAAAAATGCGAAGTAGGTATTAAGCTCTGAACCTGGTATTTTGTTTAATGCATACACATTAAGTGCAGTATATAAAAACTGCCATAAATTTTTTTAAAGCAAACCCCATTTAAGAAATTGTATTTCTCAAATAGGAAGGGGACCAAGAGATGGGCAGGGGAGTGAAGCAGGGGACCGAAGGGATGAAACAAGACAATAAGCTGTGTTAGGTATTGTACTGTACGTGTGTGCATTTATAGTTAGGACTATAAAATATGTATTACAAACATGTTCTAATTAAAAATAATAAGGCCTGCAAGATATAGTTCAGCCCCCAAGGTGGGTTGAGCTAGCCATAGAAATAATAGTAATAATACAGTTTAAAAATAGCATCAACCTGAACCTCTGTGAGACTGCACCTATTGTATTTCTATTTAGTAAGAATTTATTTTATGTAGTTATGTCACCAGCCATATTTCCTCCTGTTTTTCTGTTTAAAAGATAATTTGACTTTCATCTAGGTGACTACCTAGAGAAAAAAATAGTATAAAATACTTTGCAACATTCATGTGTTTGGCTGGACATTAATTCTAAAATAGTTCCAAAATTCAGTTTTACATTTGGCTGTTACGCAAGTTAGTTACAGAGCACTGGTGCACCCCAGGGGCTGCGAGGGGGGCCAGGTGTGGTCAGTAGGACCAGAGCTGCCCTGTGTGGCCTGCTTGCAGAATGATGCCCAAACAAAACTGGAGACCATGATCCAGGAAGAATCTCGCAAGTGCCTGAAAAGAAAAATATTGCCTGACTGGGAGAGGAAAAAGAAAGAAAACATTTTTAAAAATAGGCTGCGCAGATAGCTTAGTGGGCTAAGTGCCTGTCTGGCCAAGCATTAGGACCAGAGTTCAATCCCAGATACCACGTGCATGCTGACCCCAAGGGCAGGCTTGGTGCACCCCTGCAGCGCCGGGGAGGCTGAGACTGGAGGATCACTGGGTCTGAACTGCGTAGTGAGACCCCGTAGCAAATACATAGATAAATATTTTTTATAAAAGCTTCTATGTAAGTTATTTGTGCTTCAAGTTTTTAAAAAAAAAAAGTAAGGTAAAGTTTTCCTAATGTTTATGATTTACTAGTCCATGTTTGCGCGGACTACTTGTCACGTTCTTCATGGGGATTGGGACTTGCACAGAGCAGTTGCCCCCCACTGCCACCGTCGCCCCAGTGTCCTTCCTGTTTGCAAAAGATCTATCCCCTGACTTACTGTTATCTTTCATTTTGCTCTTTTTCATATTTTAGGTTTATCGTAAGAACCTATATAATTTTGAAGTACATGTATTTGATTTATTTCACTTCACATTATGATCTGAAGGTACATCCATTTGTTTTGACAGATTACTGAAATTCATCCTCCTTTATAATGGCAGAGTACTACTCCACTGTAAATAACATTTTCTTTGTTTTCTCATCTGTTGAGGGACCTAAGTGCTGCTTTCCAAAAGTTAGCTATTATGAGTGTGCTGTTACAAACATGTATCATGGTCATATAATGTGTTTAAGTTCTTCAAGAAGATATTTAAAAGAGGGAATAGCTGGGTGGAATGAAATTTCTAGTTTCAGTATTTAGATGTTGAAGAATCTACATAATAATATATTATTATAAATATATCTACTATATTCCCATCAACAATACAGAAGGGCTTCTTTTCCCCAGAGCCTCTCCAGCATTTCATGTAATTTGATTTCTTTTTTAACTCATTATTTATTGAAAATCAATAATAATTATATAGCAAATTAAAAATTGTAGGTAAATATTGAAATGTGAAAGATATAAGATGTAGACTGAATTTTAGAAAAATATTTCTGAAATGAGTACATGAGATTAATAATAGGTTGCACATCGTAAAAAAATTATTTACAGATTTAAATGAATATAACTTCTTGATGATACCCTTTCTTTCTAGAATAAGGTGGAACCTCAGGGTTTTTTAATTTGCATTTCTCTAATAGCCAGAGGTACTGAACATTTTTCATATATTTATTGTCCATTATACTTCTAAGAAGTATCTGTTCATTTCAGTTGCCCATTTTCTGATTGGGTCTTTTATTTGGCGGGGTTTAATTCTTTTTGAGTTCCTTATATAGTCTACATATTAGTCCTCTGCCTATGGAATAAGTGGTGGTTTGTTATTCACTTTCGATAGATTGCCTCTTCACTTTCTCAGTCCTTTCCCTTGCTGTGCAGAAACTCTCATTTGATATGATCTCATTTGTTGATTCTTTGTATTATTTCTTGTACAGTTGGTGTTCTATTCAGAAAGGCCTTTCCTATATACTATGTCTTCTAGTATTTTAAGCATTGTAGTAGATTATGTTTCTGTTTTAGCATTTCGTTCTTTAATTCATTCTGATTTTAGTGCACAGTAGAGAAATGGTTGTAGGTCTTATACATGTGAGTAGCCAGTTTTCCCAGCATCATTTGTTAAGGAAGCTGTCTTCCCTCTAGTTTATGTCTTTGGTACCTTTTACAAAATCGGAATGCTGAATGTGCATGGATCTTCTATTCCATTGATAATATTTCATGAACTATATTGAACCAGACTGGTAATAACAGATGTCCTTATCTTGTTTCTAAATTTAGAAGAAAAGTTGTGACCTTTTTGTCATTTAATAGTATGCTGGCCTCTAGTTTGTAAAAAATTGTTTGTATCAGATTGAAATAAGATCCTTCTGCACCTATTCTCTTCTAAGTTTTTATCATTAATGGATGTTGGATTTTGACAAAAGCTTTTTTTCTGAATCCAGTTAGATGAGTCTGTGATTTTTTTGTGTTGTCCTCGCTTCTGTCTGTGCCATATATTTATTACATTACTGATTTACATGTATTGTCATCCTTGCATTACTAGATGAAGCCTACATAGTCTTGATGTATGAATTTTTTTGGTAATTTTTGGGGTTTTGTTTGCCTGTGTCTTGAGGATTTTTGTGTCTATGCTCATTAAACAGGTAGGAACGGGCCTCAGTCTCCCTCTCCTCCCTCTGTGTTGGATTGGATCCTTTTCTGGTTTTGGAATCAGAGAATGCCATCGCTTAGGAAAGAGTACACTACTCTTCTGCCTCAATTTCATTAAAGAGTTTGAGTAGTACTCATGTTAGAGCTTCCCTAAAGTACTTGAAGAATTCAGTGGCCAGTGCACTGGGACCTGAACTTTTCTTAGTTGATAGCTTTATTACAGCTTCAATTTAATTGCCTGTTAATAGATTAATCAGGATTTTTATATCTTCTTAGTTTTGGTAATTGTATTTAGGGATTTATCCTTCCAAATTCACCAATTTACTAGTGTACAGGTTTTTGAAGTAATTACTAATAGTGTTCATTATTTCAGCAGTGTTCATTGTGAGTTTGCCTTTTCCATTTCTAAGGGCATTGATTTGGGACATTTCCCTTTTTTGGTCTGAGTGGCTACATGTTGGTATATTTTGTTTATTCTTTCACAGAAGCATCTCCCTTCAGTTTAATTCAAATTTCATTAATTTCTGCTTTGATATTTTAAATTTTCTTCTTTGTACTAGTTTTGAATTTGGAATGTTCTTGTTTTTCTAGGACCTTGATGTACATCATTAGGTTATTTATGTGAGCTCAATCTGTCTTTCTGATGGAGGCATTCACAGCTATAAACTTTTCTCTTAGGATTGCTTTCATTGTGTCCCTATAAGTTCTTTATATTGTCTTGGCATTTTCATTCGACTCTATAAAATGTCTCGTTTCTTGTTATGCATTGATTATTTAAGAGAATATTGCTTAATTTCCATGTGTTTGTGTAATTTGTTTGTTTTGGTACCAAGGATGGAACTCAGGACTTTGCACTTGCCAGGCAGGCACCTATATTACTTAGGTATATCAGTAGACCACTGTGGTTTCTTTTGCCATTGATTTCTAGGCTTATTGAACTATGATCTGATAATATGCATGGAATAATTTGTTTTCTATGCATGATTTGTGGGCTAGCATGTGGTCTTTTTTGAGAAAGTCCTATATACTACTGAGAAGAGTATGCATTCTGCTCTTGGGTGGAAATTAAATAT
Organism: Ctenomys sociabilis; assembly: GCA_004027165.1. Lineage (NCBI taxonomy): Eukaryota > Metazoa > Chordata > Mammalia > Rodentia > Ctenomyidae > Ctenomys > Ctenomys sociabilis. The sequence continues at coordinate 272,180 of PVKA01000029.1, forward strand.
GTAATACATAGTTTTTTATTTTTCAAAGATTTGGAGATATATATATATTCATTCCATTTTTTTCAAAGATTTGTTTCAACTCTGATACTTTTTACTTTTTTGGTCTAATTGATCTGCTAATGAAAATGGCTTACTGAGTTCCACCATTATAACTGTTGGTGTTTATGTTTTTTATGCCCAGTAGTGTTTGTTTTATGAAGAAATGTGTAAGAAGGTATTTGCAAGAGAGCTGCCATTGCCAACACGCCTTCGTTCTTGGGCATGTTAATGTCTTTAGACTGGTGGCTCCGCTCTTCTGCCTAACCTCTGAGCTTTGCTTCTTGCAGTGCGATGGGCAGTATATTCCCCTTCCTAGTCTTCAAGGCATAGCGGTGTTGAACATCCCGAGTTATGCTGGAGGCACTAACTTCTGGGGCGGAACCAAAGAAGATGATGTAAGTAGAATTATGGAGTGAGAGCTGTTTCCTCAACAAACATGTTGTATTATTGGAATATTTCCTGCTTAAAATGTGATTTTCAGGGCTGGGCAGATAGCTCAGTGGCTTAAGTGGCTGCCTGGCAAGTGCAAGGTCCCAAGTTTGATCCTTGGTACCACAAAAACAAAACAAACAAAAAGCAAAGCACATACAAATAAAATGTGCTTTTCAGTATTTAAGTCAATACACTGGGCAGGTGAGGGATAAAGTAGATTTAAGATTTTGAGTGCTCTTTCATTTATATTCCCTAAAATGTCTTATCCTGTGATATAGATAATATTCTAGCTAAACAAAAATGTCCACTGGGAACATAAACTTACTTAGAAGATGAAGGGAGAAACTTTTTTTTAATAGCACACCTAGTATTATTATTCTGCTGCTATACAAAATTAACACAAATTTAACAGCACACATGAATCATTATGTAGTTTTGCGCAGTAGAAGTCTGTCACAGAGGCCCTAAGGAAGAATCTTCCTCTCTTACAAGGTTTTAAGCTTTGCTCATATTCCTCCCTTGTCTAACTCAACCAAGGAAGACTGAAGCCTGATACTGGATCAGGTCTCTTCTGCCTCCTCCTCCTAGATTTAGTAACCTTACAACTACACTGAGTCCACCTAGAGCAGGCAGAGTTAGCCCCTGCTGCGAGGTCCTTACGTAATCACATCTACAGAGAAACTACGAAGTTCCTTTCACTGTGTTAAGTGGCGTCTTCACATGGACATCTGGAGGCATCACCACAGTAATGTTCAGCACCTTTAATTTTCCAAGCTTATGTGTATATTACTGCTATTTGTACTTTTAGAAATATCAATGCACATTTATTTAGAAATATCAAGTGAGGTAGGTGTAGGGCTATTTTTGTTGAGCTACTTGGGGGTGGCTCTTAAGTGAACTTATAAGATGATATATAAAATAAATCACAGTGGTTTGTTTTTTTCTTTTTTTTTTCCATACCAGGGATGAAACTCAACCCCATGCTTGCCAGGCAGATGCTTATGCTGCTGAGATAGCTCCCTGGCCCTCACAATGTATTTTTTAATTATTATTATTTTGTTTGTTTAGTACAGGGTCTCACCACAAAGCTCAGACTTGTAGTAATCCTCCCATCTCAGCCTCCCCAATGCTGGGATTACAGGAGTGTGCCACCGTGCCTGCTTTCAGGGCCCTGCACAGCACGGGGTCCTGGGGATTGAACCTGGGTCCTTGCCCTTGCCAGGCAGGTGCTTAGACTGCCTCCTCACAATTTTTTTTTTCCAGGTTCCCAGGCTTGAACTTATATGCCACTGAGCTATCGCTCTGTCCCTCTCGCAGTGTATTTTTAATGAGTGTATTCCAATTTTACTAGTTTTGTTTTTGGTCTTTTTGAGACAAGGTCTCCCTATGCAACTCAACCTGGCTGTGAGCTAACTTTGTTGCCCAGGTTGGTCTTCAATCTGTAACAATCCTCCTGCCTCAGCCTCCTGAGTGCTAGGAATATAAACATACACTACCACTCCTGACTCTAAAATATAATTTAGACTAACCGTCAACATTTTTTGCCAGCTTGTTACCACCTTTAAATATTTTGAAGGGCAGAAACCAATGAGATTAAAATAAAGATGATACTCCTCAAATACCTACTAGGGAATTAATGTTTAAGAACTTTATATTTGCGTATTTTCATACACACTTGTTTGCAGTGCTGGAAGATATATAGATAGATAGATAGACAGATGGATAGATAGATAGATAGATAGATAGATAGATAGATAGATAGATAGATAGATACATAGATACATAGATACATAGATACATAGATAGAAATATATGTATATGGATGGATAGTCATATACATATATATATAGATAGTCATATACATATGTTATATATATATATATATAACTTCTGGGGATGTAGCTCAGTGGTAAAATACTTACCTAGTATACACAAGATCCTGAAATCCGGGTATATGTATCGGGGTTAACATTAATTGATGTGTCACTTTACCCAAACTTCCAGTGAAAATATAATATAGTTTTCCCTTTCAGATATTTGCTGCTCCATCATTTGATGACAAAATCCTGGAGGTTGTTGCAATATTTGATAGCATGCAAATGGCAGTGTCAAGGGTCATCAAACTGCAGCACCATCGAATAGCCCAGGTTGGTGCCTCTGATCAAATAAATCTGACCTCATTCCTTGGGCTGCGGAGGGCTGAGGGAAGCTATTCCATGTAATGCCTACCCAGAGAGTGTTTTTGAAAAAAGATTGACTTTAATGGAAAATCACTTCCTACTGTGGCGCGACAAGTAGTGAGACATGGGAACTCTACCCACACAATGGACTAAGCACAAGCCTAATCAGAGATTGGTTGTCGGTTCTTCAGGATGATTTGTGCTTGTTTTATTTCAGTGCCGTACAGTAAAAATCACTATATTTGGTGATGAAGGAGTCCCAGTGCAGGTGGATGGTGAAGCATGGGTTCAGCCTCCAGGAATCATCAAAATTGTGCACAAGAACAGAGCTCAGATGCTAACAAGGGACAGGGTATGTGACCTAAGAAGGTCTTCAGCGCTTTTGTCACACTATTCTTTAAAATATCTTAAATTACTAAAAACAGAAAACAAGGGAAAATTAAATTGTCTTGTCTTTAATGATTAAGATTGGCAATATTCATACTACCCAGTAAAATAATAAAATGAGATTAAAACATAGTCTTTATAAACTATATGAATATACATTTAGGTCATTGTGACTAAATATGAACAGACACCCATTCAATTTTGTTTTAAATTAAATGTTTTCAAAATCACAGTTCTAAGTTTACAGGAGGGAGTTGAAAATACAGAGAATTCTGATATTCTTACATACTTCCTTCTTCTCACCCTACTATACACATAAATTCCATATTTACTAACATTCTGCACTATTGGTACACATTTGTTACCACTAGTGAATCAACTTTAATACATTCTTATTTTTAACTAATGCCCTAGTTAGTTACTCTTTGCGTTGTATCCCTGCAGCATTTGGCATACATAATTAATTACTTCTATGTCTGCCTCATTACAGTGTTGTATAGAGTAGTTTCACTGTTTTCAGACTTTTACTTGCTCCACAAGTTCATCTTCCCTGGTAATCATTGATTTTCTTACTATCTCCATAATTTTGTTGTTCTCAGAACATGTATTTTTAATTAAGGTCAACCTTTAATAATTAAGATTGGTAATATTCATACTACCTAGTAAAATAGTAAAATGAGATCAGTTTTTATAAACTGGATGTATATGTATTTTTTTCCTAATAAGAGATTGAACTACTCAGAGAATTCTTGTTAAACTACATCCGCAGCCCTTTATTTGTTCTTTATTTTGAGACAAAGACTCACTAAGTTGCCCAGGGTGGGCTCAGACTTGAGATCTTCCTGCATCAGCCTCCCAAAGTGCCAGGTTTACAGGCTTGCATCACCATGCCCAGTTTAAAATGTCTTTTCTAATACTTGTGATATATTTAATGACCTGTTAGAGAAAAAGCAATCATAGCTTCAAAGACTCAGATAATATCTTTCAACATATACTTGCCTATCTCAAGAGTTTTAAAGTAACCATTTGTGGCACTGTTGATTTTTAAATAGGCCTTCGAGAGCACTCTGAAATCTTGGGAAGATAAACAGAAGTGTGACTCTGGCAAACAAGTTCTTCGTACCCATTTGTACATCCAGCATGCTGTTGACTTGGCCACAGAAGAGGTGTCACAGATGCAGCTGTGCTCCCAGGCTGCAGAGGAGCTGATTACCAGGTACCGACCATGGGAACTCTGGTCTCGGCCTGTTCTGCTTTTGGTTCAGTCTGCATGGGATCAGAGCGGTGTGCTGTGGCCTCACCTGCACTTCGGTGCTCGCTGTGTCCTCTCACTAGGAGAGTTGTCAGGTGCTTCGATCTCTTCACCTCTGTGCGCTCCAGACATCAGATCGATCGTACAGTAATAGAAACACTTGGGCTTTCTCTGCACACAGTACATTCTGTTATTGATTTCCTATTTAATCTATGATATTTACACTACATATCCATTTAACATAGTGCTTTATGATTGGTAACGAATGTTTTATCGAATGTAGAGATAAATCTGAATATACATTCTATTTCCAAAGAGAATCGGAAGTGGTAGAATTAGTTTCCGACAAGCATATAACAGATTTTTAAAGACCACTCATAAGCTAATTTTGGTAGACAGAAAGGGAAGAGAATAAAATGGGGATCTATGAGTATAAAACTGGTAAAAATCGCTGTAACCAGAAATAACCTTTTATTTCTTTTCTTTTTTTGGTGGAACCAGGGATTGAACTCAGGCCCTTGCACTTGCCAGGCAAAGCACTTATTCTACTGAGCCATCTCCCTGGTCCCCAGAAATAAACTTTCAGAGAGAAGATAGCATGGGCAAGTTTCTTAACTTTTCACCTAAGTATAACTTACCAAAGAGGGAATCATAAGAACAACTTTATTGTAAGATTAATTGGTACTGTAGAGGTAAACCATGTGCACCTGCAGGCAGATAAGCAGCTTGAAAAGGGGAAATACTGATGGGCTCCACGCTGGACCAAAGAGCCTGAATTACATTACAGATATCCAGGAGACAGTTGGGATTGGCAGTTAGAGACGTTGTTCTAAAGTTGATCTGCTTATTTTCATTCTTTAAAAATTAGAATAGCATTTATCTAGCTCTATTCTCCTGATAAGTTACCCATTCTCCAAAGTTTCTCAGTTGAGGTTCATTTACATTGTCTCTGTGCTTTGGAATATTGACGCTTAAGAATTAAACTATTTTCATTTACTCTTTTTTTTTTTTTTTTACCGTTAAGCCAAAGAGTTTTTGTATTTTAGGTTGATGGTCATTTTTTTAATAATCATTTTAAAATTCCAATACAGTCTACCTAGCAGCCCTTCTAATTTTATGGCATTGCTACCCTCTGCTCTGTATGTAGTCTTTCACATTTTTTATATCCATTATATTCAATTTGATCCTTACAACAACTTGTGAGGTGGGAAGATGTGAAATCTATAGTTTACAGATAAAGCAGCTGAAGTTCAGCAGGCACTGAAATGAGGAAATCCATTTTGGAATCCATTGGGCATCTTGTTGAATACAGGATTCACTCAAATCTGTGATAGAAATGTTGAAGAGCCCTCCAGAAGCCAGGCTTTCCCTGAATATCACTAGCTGGTGTAGCAGTTGAAGCGCGTCAGTTCCACCTAAGTGTGACTATTGAAACTATATGTTGCCTTGCTGTCCAACAAGATGGTATGAGGGAGAGTCCCTGACTTACTGGTATAAATATGAATACTAATCCAATGAGAGAAGAGCAAATGAGGGATAGCTTCCAGGAAAAAAAAATTTTTTTTCACTTGTCTGTATGCACAAAAGGACATCAGCTGCTTAAAGAAGCCAGGTCCTCCCTCTCTTCTACAACCTTCATCATGGGTGTGTCCTATGGCTCATAACCCACCTTATATTGTTTATATATATATATGTTGTATAACCTGCTTCAAGTCATTCACCTTTATCACATGCAGCACTTAGCCAACTACTGTCCATGGAGAAGACATTCAAATTTGGAAAAAAGAAATGTATCCAAGTGAATGTTCTTCAGTACTATCTGGCATGCCTCAAAAAAACAACACAAAACAAAAACTTGTGACTAGGGAAGACAGAAGATTGCCACATTGCTGTAATCATGACTGATTAAAATGACTTAGCCACAATTTTCAGCAGGTTTCGGTGCCTTTGCTGGGTACACCAGCTTTCACTGCATCTGCTAGTTGGCTGGTTAAATCTGCAGGGCTGAGAACCCAACCCAGGGTCTTGTGTATGTTCAGCCCTTTATCCTCAGAATAATGACTGGGTTTCTTAACACTTGAGACCTAATACATGAAATAAGAATGCTTTCTTTAAAATGCTAATCTACCAGTGAGGGAAATAAGTAATCAATAAAACACACGTGACAGTAAGTCAAAAGAAAGGAAGAAGGACTAAAAACCAAGAATATAGTGCTTTTCCACAAATCTTCCACATACATTCTCATTTGACCCTCACAACAACCCTGTGAGGTAGGCAGCACAGATGTTTTTCTCATTTAACAGATGAGGAAAGTAAATCTCAGAGTGGTTAACATGCCCAAAGTTCTATAGTTAGTAAATAATTAATATCAGTCTTTGGCCTAAAAATGCAGCACCCAGCCTCCTCTCATGTATGCCCACCTACTTCACAGGGATAATGAAGATAAAATGAATTCAAGGCTAGAAAAATACTTTGAAGGAAAAAAGCACTAGTAATTATGTAGTGCGTGAACCCAGCTTGTGCACAAACCCAGAACATTATATTAACTCTGTCTAAACTAACCAAGAGACTAAGCAAGGCAGGGTAACAGTGTGATCCTGTTTAACGCTGTATAAATCACAATCAGGATAACTGCACTATTAAGCAAAATGAACAACACACAAAGGCTAATGAGCAGCTAGGCCCCACTAAAGTATACGGCAAAGCAAGACAACATTATCAGACAGGGTGTGATTGCATAGAAGAAAAAAGTGGTGTCAGAGTTCAAACTAGCACACACATAGGCAAAGTGGTAACAAGAGTTTCTTGTTCCGCATTATGTAAACAAGAGCAGAAATTCATGGGAACCCATGCAAAAGCATCGTGTGTCACAGATAGTTGTCATAGTTGCCTACGGCGACTATGAAACACTGTTATCTTCCTTGTAAAGTATGATTGTACTATGCTCCTCTCCTTGGGTAACATCTAGCCAGTAGGATTACTCCCAATCAGACTAACGGAACATTTTTTAAGGTAATGAATTAGATGGCTGTTTAGGTTTCTTTAGGATTTACTTTGGCCCCATATTTCTTCTGCTTTAAGATCCAAAGAGAATTGTATTGAGTTTTTGTTGGTGATTTGGGGTATGTGTGTTTATAACATTTAAATGTAAGAGATGAATTTCACATATTATAAGTTTTATAGCATCTGTTCAGATTATATACTATACAAACTAGTGAAGTCATACGAAACCATTTTTCATTGTCTTTTCAACTGAGAAGAATCCTATTCAGCATGCTTCTCCTCCTGAGGTGGTTCATCTTCATACTGAGCAAGCTTTGCTTTCAGTTTTATATTTTCTTCTTTAGCAACTTCATATTTCTCTTTCATTTTTGCAAATTGTAGGCGAAGCACCCCAATAGGTGGATATTCTGTGGCAGTAACTCCTAAGTGACGCCATAAAAAACCCAAGGCATCATTAGGTTTCTCTGGTTCTTCATATAAGGCTACCAACGCGTTGGTCAGCGTGTCCAGCACCCCCGACTCCTCCAATCGGCGCCAGTGCAAAGGCGTACCTGGCGCAGGGAACCATTGCAACCTTTGTAGGCGGGCTCGCAGCTGCACTGCTCATGCGCAGAAGGCACCACCACACACCTCTCATTTACTCTTTTTTTTTTTTTTTTTTTTTTTTTTTTTTTTTTTTTTTTTTGTCTTTTTTGAGACAGGGTCTCACTATGCAGTTCAGTCTGGCCTTAAGCTCACTTTGTAGCTCAGGCTGGTCTCGAACTCACAACAATCCTCCTGCCTCAGCCTCCCGAGTGCTGGGATTACAGGCATATGCCACCATGCCCGGCTTCTCATTTACTCTTAATTCGAGTAGGCAGGGCTTTGGTTCCTTCTTTCTTCTGCCTTTATTAGATTGAAGTTCTTTCTCCTTGAAGACATCAGAAGTAAGTATTTGACTAGCCTAGCTTTTCTACTTCTACAAGCCTTACCTCATTTTCTAGCAATTGGTAGAATTTTCCCTCTGTTCTCTTTTTGGTCTTAGTACTACACAGGAATTTTGTCTTTCTGGGACTACTCTTCGAATTTTGAGTGCCAGAGGAGTGTGCCAGAATCGGCTTTGCAGTGCGATGGATGTAAATCTTAGCTTCATCACTTATGCTCTGTATGTGGTCATAATCCTTCTGAGCCTTAGTATCTTCACCTAAGTGGAGAAAATGAGCATAGCTTTATAAGATTGTGAGAACTGATGTAACGTATATAAGACAGTTAACATACAGATGCATTTCCCCTCATGTATTTAAAAATTTCAATGAATAAAGCATAAGTTTCTACTCTATATTTATGACCTTTCTCATTTTCTAATTGTAGGGCAAAACAGTATTTTGTTACTAGCACATTTGAGATGTTTTTCTAATTATAAGCCTGACCATATATATGTATCTATTATATATATATTTTATATATACGCATATATTTTCATGTACATATGTATTTTTTAATGTAATCCCCTCTGTGGCAATGAGGATTGAGGTTACCCTGTGAAATCCGTAACTGAGTGCCACTCAAATGTTTTTTTCTATTTACTAATCTTCATAGTTCTTCATTTTATCCTCCTTCAGTACTGACCTTCCCCAAAAAATATTAGCAATGCTGTAAAAAATTTTTTGTTCATTTGTATTATTTTTGCTCTTAGGATTTGTGAAGCAGCCACAATTCATTGTCTCCTGGAGCAAGAACTGGCCCATGCTGTGAACGCGTGCTCACACGCGCTGAACAAAGCCAACCCACGGTGCCCGGAGGTGAGCTCCAATGGTAAATTCTCATTCCGCAGATTCTTCTAGTATTCACGTGTATTTGAAAACTATAAATATGCTGTGCAAATGCACACTGTGTGTATGGCTGTCAGACTTCATATGAATTTTTGTTTTCCTGCCACTTTTTGACTCCTGCTTATAAATTCTTTCCATTTCTTTTTAAATTTTACTTTCAGTAGTTTACACTTTACTGGGGACCAAACTCAGTGCCTCTCCAAGCCTCTAGTCTGTCTCTTACTAATTGTTGCTGTCTTTTCTTCTTCTTTTACCTCCCTACCCCACACTTTGGTAGAGAGCAGACCTAGAAAGCATTGGAGTTTATCTTTAGTGATATCAGCTTATTCTTGAAATCATACACTGATACTGTGTATTACATTTTGTGTGCTTTTTTAGGTTGTTTGCTTTTTGGTTCCTAGGATTGAACTCATGACCTTGCACTTACCAAGCAAGCACTAATGACACTGAGCTATCTCTCCAACCCCCCATTTTGTTTTACTAAATTGTAAATATTTCTGGGAAGGTGACACAAAATGAATTAAAATGTGTTGTGTACATACATCAGCTCACAGTAATGAATGTAATCATTATTTCTACAAACATGTGCTAATAAAAATTTAAAAGTAAATAAATACTTCAGTGATTAAATAGGGAAGATTGAATATAGCTCTTGAAACATGAAACATAATGGTATGGTGCACAGAAACTAATACTATTATTTTATTTCTTTAATTATTTGATTGAATTTGCCTAAATGAATATTCAAATAAATGCTGGTTCTCAGTAAGTATAAAAAAGAATTAGTTGGCACTACTGAGATAGAGCTAACTGCGGTCAACCCTGGAGTAATATGGGGATTAAGGGCACCAGTCTCTTATAACACTCGATAATCTTTGTTCCCCTCAGAATTTAGCTATCAGCAGCCATTGACTGGTAACACAAAAAGTCAATCAACATATATTTTGCATATTACATGTATTGTATTAAAAATAGGCAAGAATCATGAGAGATCCCTTTTTACTAGAAAACCTGATTTACAAAAGGTACTGCACTGAAAGCAGACACTCAACACCTGAGCTTGTTGAAGTAGCGACAGAAATGGCTTTAAATTATGACCATAGTACAGCGTGTGCAGCTGTTAATTTTATGCATTTATGACTTGATGTGGCAGCTTGCCTTTTATATTGCTTTTGGCTGCAAATATTACCATGTAAGGTTTGTATTGTGTGCTGCAGTGCATTTAAAACGTTTGATAATATATCTGTGCCTGTTTTATGGTCTTAAATAAGATAAAATTTACCTACATATATTTTCTGACTTCACGACCTACCTTTTTGGAATTTTTTTCAGTAGTTCTAGGCTATGCAGTTCTTCTGCAAGTTTTTCAGATGGTCACACATATGCAATACAAAAATCTGCATACAAGTAGATTTCTGGTGGGTCAAACCCAGATTGTTCTGGGGTCTGTATAATCAGATAATGCACCTTCAAGACATAATTTTGGGGCTGGTCAGATGGCTCAGCAGACTAAAGTGCCTGCTTAGGCAGAGCACAGCAGCCCAGTTTGATTCCTGGGGTACAGTGCTGTCCCCGCTCCTGGGGCGTACTGAGACAGTGATTGAGACTGGGTGTGGTGCCATGCGCCTGTAATCCTAGCGCTTGGGGGACTGAAAACAGGAGGATCACTAAGAGTCTGATCTATATAGTGAGACTCTGTAAGACCTTGCACTAAATACATAAAAAAGGACATAATTTTGAGTTAACTATAATGGAAATATGCATAGGTTGGTGCCAGCAAATATTATTTATAGGCGGAAGATGTAATCCTGAGTATATTCACTGTAGTGATTTTTTTGTTGTTGTTGTTGTTCTGTGACATGTTAGAAGAAATATGAAATTTTACAATTACAGAATTTTAGTAGATTTTTTAAAGTTATTTATAATGTGAATTGAAAATTTTGAATAAAATTTAAAGTAGTAATGATGGAATTTCAGTGTAACACATAATTATGTGTCTTTGATATTCTTCTTTTCTAGAGTCTTACAAGAGATACTGCTACTGAAATAGCCATCAATGTGAAGGCGCTATATAATGAAACAGAATCTTTGCTAGTTGGCAGGGTTCCTTTGGTAAGGAAATGAAATGACTGATAATAAGAATGATTAAAAAGGGGCTGAGAGGTAGCTGGGCAATCTAAGCACCTGCAAGCACAAGGACCCGGGTTCGATCCCCAGTACCTTTAACACATGCTGTGCCAGCCCAGAAACCCCAGGCATGCTGTGCTGGCCACTGAAACAAGGCATGGTGGTGCTGCCTCTGATCCCAGGCAGGAGAGTACCTGTGAGTCTGAGCTGTGTAATAGGACCCTATACCCATAAATAAGTACATAAATAAAAGATTTTTTTAAATGATGACATAAATTTCTAGATTTTGGGACCACCTGCTCGGGTCCCCCTTCTGGCCCTCTGACAGAAGATTTCCTTTCCAATACTGTTTTAGCCTCAACAACAACAAAAATTTCTAGATTTTTACTTGTGTCAGAGAACCTATATTTCAACAGATCCAAAAGCAGAAGCTGCTTCCTGGCCTCCATCCGTAGGACTTCCTGTTTTGCAAGTCTTTTGCCTTCCAGATATCGCATGACTAAATTTTGGAGTTAAGATTCTAACTAAAGCAGGATGCAGTGGCACCGGCCTGCAATCTCAGCGCTCAGGAGGCTGAGGCAGCAAGTTAATTCCAAATTTGAGGCAAGCCTGGGGTACAAAGGGCCAGCCTGAACTGCATAGTGAAACTGTCTCCAAAACAAGATAATAAAAATAGATAAAATAATGCTTAAAGAGAAAAGATTCAAACAAAAATGCCTGTCACATGTTGGCCATACCAGAACTAGGGAAGCTGAAGCAGGTGGATCACCACAACTTTGAGGCCAGTCTGGGCTATATAGTGAATTCAAGAAGAGGAATACTGTTGTCCCTCATGGGTGCCATCACATGCTTATGCATCTTGCTCTCCCCAGTTGCGTTCAGAGCCTTGAGTCTTATAAAAGGTAGTTGACCTTCTTTGGTTATTCAGTATTGCCCCAAAATAGAGGAAATCATGAGTTTTGTTCCTGGAATTAACTTTTGAAATGTGATTGGTATGGTCCTCCAGATTTGTTTGTGAAAAGATGCTTTGTAGATGCGATGTTTGAAGAACTGTGCTTCGAAAACTCTCACTAGTTTGATTCAGACCCTTTGTTAGGGTCTAATGGATCAATTATGTCTTCCTCCCTTGTAACTACTCTTTGTTAACATTCTCAGCTGTATTATGTTGAAATGCAAGGAGCCCCCCACACCCACACTCTTGATCATCTGTCACTGACAAATACGGATGTTTACTTTAAAATATATTCCAGCGAATATTACCAAACCCTTTGACAAGAGTATCACAATAATTATATTTTAAAACTACTTGATTCCTTGGGGGCTGGGGAGATGGCTCAGTGGAATAAGCGCTTCCCTGGCAAGTGTAAGGGCCTGAGTTCAATCCCCGATTACGCAAAAAAAAAAAAAACCCTAGTTGATTCCTGATGATAAATTATAGATTTAGTATAATAAGCATATATTCTTAGAAAGTGGTAAATGTTATACAATAGGGTAGAAAATCTTATTTTTAACCACTAGAGAAAGTACATACCCTGAATAACAAGAGGAAACAAAAACATCATAAATAATAATTTTCTTTCTGAATTTTCAGTTCTAAAATTCTATGAGCATCTATATGGGTTCTCTATAGTTTTTTTGTTTGTTTTTAATGCATTAGTACAGGGCTTCACTATGTAGCTCAGGAGCCAGGAAGATAGCTCAGTAGAATACGTGCTTCTCTGACAAGCACAAGGGTCTGAGTTCAATCCCTGGTTCTGAAAAAAAAAGAAAAGAAAAGAAAAGTGCATTAATAAGCACTACGTAGCTCAGACTTGTAATGATCCTCCCATTTTCAGCCTCCCCAGCACTGGGATTACAGGTGTGTGCCACTGTGCCCCTTCTTGGTGGCTGGCTCAGCACACCTGGAAGATAGGACTGGTGTATCATGTGGTGCAGGAGATGGAACACAGTCCCTGCACGTGTCTAGTCCAATGAACTGTCTCCCTGACCCAGGTTCTGTATAGTTTTAAAGTAATTTGTGGAAGTGTTAGTTGGAAGAGGCCTCAGAGGTAAGGTAATCATATTGCACTATGGAAGAGGAAAGAGAGAATTCTGATGTCAGTTAGCTTTCTCTTAGTTTGTAGTTAGTAACAGGGCAGGACTAATAATTTGTTCAACTTGTAAATATATTTGAATGACTCCTTTGAGTTTACTTTTTTTTAAAGTATCCAAACTATTTCACCTTATTAACTGCATTTCACTTTGCTTTGTTTTTATAACATAAGAATAATGTATTTACTGTAAATTTTTCTGAGTTTTTTTTCTTAAAATTATTTTAGTTTTTTAAGAGCTTTTCAAGTTTTTGGCTAATTTGAAAGATACTGTTTCTTCATGTAGTAGCTTGCATAAATCTGAAGGATTTTTGACACAAAACAGTTACACAACTCTACTGGGCATGGATGTTTATTTATTTATTTATTGGTGGAACTGGGGATTGAACTCAGGCCCTTGTGCTTGTCAGGGAAGAACTTATTCCAGTGAGCCATCTCCCCAGCTCTGGGCATGGATATTTAGAAGGAAGGAAAAAAGAAAGGATAGGAGAGATGGGAATACTTTTACTTAAAAGGAACATCAAAACTAATATTTTTTGTGAAATTATTTGTCAAACTAGTTATGAACATCATCTTTGTGAAGAATTATAATGAATCTACTCAAATGCTTAAAACTTTAAATATGTTTGTTCTTTAAAATGTTCTTTTATTTTTTAAAAATTAACCTTATAAGTAAGGATGCTCACCATCAAGACAGAAGTTGTTCTGTTTGTCACTGAGTCTTGTTTTACACTTTAATTTGCTGGTGAGCAGCAGTTGGAATCTCCACACGAAGAGCGAGTATCCAGTGCCTTACACTCTGTGGAGGTGGAGTTACAGAAATTAACAGAGATCCCCTGGCTTTATTATATCTTACACCCAAATGAGAATGAGGTATGTAAAATTCAGACTATCTCCTTATGAATATAGAACGTAGCTTTGAAAAAAAGAAACATTTGGGGAAAATGAATTTTGAATACTACTTTGAAATACACTGTTCTTAATAAGGGGGAATTGTGGAGATCAGTGTGGAGACTCCTCAAAAGAGTAGGACTGGAAATCCCATTCAAGTCAGCTATCCCCCTACTGGGAATTTTCCTAGAGGACCTGAAAACATTATATCATAGTGATACATGTACCTATGAATAGCAAATTTGTGATAGCAAAATCTTGGAAACAACCAAGATGTCCGTCACATGAGGAATGGTTGAAAAAAATGTGGAATGTCTATATAATGGAGTATTACTCAGCTATTAAGAATGATAAGCTTGAAGCATTTATACTGAAGTGGATGCCACTTGAACATATACTCATAAGTGAAATAAACCAGACACACGTGCAAATATCATATAGTCTCCCTAGTATAAGAAGACAAAACAAATACAAATAGAAATGTACAACAACAACTAAAGACAGTTGAGTCAGATAGTTAGGGCAAACTGAATGGCATATGTGCAGGGTACTAAGCAGCTTTTCTTCTGGATGGTTAACAACCTAAGTTCACAGATCAAAATTGGAGAAATAGAAGAGCCACAAGGCCAGCCAACATTTTGGTCCTAGCCTTCCAAGGCTAACGAAGACTCAAGGCATAGGAGAACCTGTACTGTAACATCATGAAACTCAGTTGTGCCCCAAATTTTCTGAACAAGAAGATTACGGAGCCACAGAGGAAAGAGATTGATGATGTATAGTGTGTGAGAGAGTCACATGGAGACAAAACTTTCTCTCAGGCTCTCAATGGTCAAGCATTGGCCATGACTCATACTCATGGATGACACAGACAAAGGATTTCCAGAGTAAGGTACAGGATTACAAGATAAATCATGCGGGGACTTCATTGACCTCATCAAACACAAAAGCTACATTTTTTGGTATATAGGTCTTGATCTATCTTGGTATTAACCATCCAGCAGAAAAGTATAAAAATGAGGTATATAACGTGCAGCCATAATAATAAATTGAGCTTTAAATAAATAATACATTGGCTATGGTATCAACAACTTCTTCAGATAACTCACTATGAAAGTGGAATGCTGGACTGTGTTGGATTGTGTTGCTGAATTCAGGCACCTAAATTGGTTTAATGACAATGGAGTGTCCATCTCTGACAGGTCTAGACAAAAGAAAAAAGGGGGATACAAAGGAAGAATCATAATGTGTGTGTATAAACAGTACAGTTGGGATAAATATGCCGTGCTTCTGCATAATTCTATGAGAAGCAAGATTTGCATTAATAGTGGTTGGACAAGATATTACGTTGGCTTCTAGTACTAGGGACAGACACTGGGGAGATAACAAGGTAGAGGGTGTTAATTGTGGAATCTGATATAAATCAGCTGTGGAGAAATAAGATAGGTATATAGCTGTACTCTTTTCATTCACTGATTGGAGATACCTGCTATAATAATGTCTGTAAGTATAATATCATGTATGCACCTTGTGCGACACTGAAACATTACAAAAACATTTTGCAATGTATTGATTTGTCGAATCTGTCCTGTTAATTTGTCTTAAAACTGTCTCATTGCTATTTGTTCTTCAATAATAATAATAATAATAATAATAATTAGGATGGTCTTCTCAGCCAGTGAGGAAATTTAGTATGCACGTTCCTTCTCCTAAATGCTCAAGCACTGTGGTGTTTCTCCCACATGGTATTCCTACTATAGTATTCAAATACATATTAAAATTTATCTGAATGGGAAAAAAAAAATAAGGGGAAGGCTCTTTGTGAATGTAGGCACTGTGCTGAAATTAGTACATATCCAGTAATACAGGGCATCATGAGCCTTTTTGAAAGTTACCACTGCTGTATAGTGTGTAGTGTTTATAACCAATTCCCACTTCACAGACCAGGCTTTTCTTAATATCCTAAAACAAATCTTTCTTTACTCTATTGGAACAGGAGCCTCCTATGGATTGCACAAAAAGAAACAATAGAAGCACAGTATTTCGTATAGTGCCAAAGTTTAAAAAGGAAAAGGTTCAGAAGCAGAAGACAAGTTCACAGCCTGGTAGGTCGTGCGCGTGACAGGAACAGGGGCTTAGAAAGTGAGGTGATGCACGTCCTGGGGCTCAAGAGTGCGAGCATTGTCCAGCGTTACACAGACGTTAAATGTCATGGACTTGACTGTGCAGTAAGCCAAGATAGTAGCAGGAATTTAATTGCTTTTCTTCTTTAAAGTGCAAGACTGAGAGCATTTTGATAAGTGGAACATAGAAACTTCACTCACCTCCCTTAACTTGGTAAATACATTTTCCGCTTAAGTTGTGTATTTTTTTCTCCTAAAATAGTAATCTGCATTAAGGATGTCAGTTCACCATCAAATTCTTAAGCAAAAATTAAACCCTGTATATGCTGCTTCCTTTCCAATTCCCTTTTCGCCTTCCTTTAGGTGGTTAGTATACTGCCATCCTAGTGCTGAGGCACTTTCAAATCCTATGAGAGCTGTCTTTTCATAATCACATCATTTTATAAATTCCTTCAATTGTAAGAATTTTCCAAAAAAAATTTTTTTTCTAAGTTCTGAGTTATGTCACTATTTTTAAAAAGAGATATACTTATTGATGACATTTATAGAGCAGCTAGTGAAGGCATTTAAAAGCAACAAATAACTAGGTTTAGTTAAGCTTAAAAAAAATGTTGCATAAAGTATAAGAATGATTGTACACTGTGGGGCAAAATGTCTAGAAATCAAGGGCCAAACTGCAGTCCAAAACCCACTTAGCAGACAGTGCAGCACTGCTATTAATCCTGGATACTGAGGGCTTACTTTAAAGAAAAACAGTACATTAACATCTTTAATATTCAAAGAAAAACACAATACACAGGCCGCTAATCTTAAGAGGTCAGTACTGACAGGTTTTAAATGACATTAAACTAATGTCACAGCACAATTATTGCTGCAATTATTAATAAGCAGTGGAATCAATAAAAGTAACACTTGAACCCAGCACAGCGTTAAACAGGAAGTTTGAGAGGATGGGGAGATGGCTCAGTGGAATAAGTGCTTTCCTGGCAAGCTCAAGGGCCTGAGTTCAACCCCTGGTTCCGCCCAAAAAAATAAATAAATAAATACAAAGTTTGTGAAAAACTGAATGCCATATTTTGGATTTTAAATTTTTTAATTAGCATGTGTAACTCATTTTTTACTATTAAATTATCAGCACTTAGTTAAACCTTGTACCACTGATCTTAATGATGCAAAGTAAGTTTTATGTACATTGTGTAGTCAGGATAGTTTCAATGAGGGTTTTAACAAAAACTAAAGGCATGAGTGTGCGGTCATCAGTGTCTTTGAATGGTCAGATCTTCATGTTGAATGGTAACCTGCATGAGAATAAAGGAACATGGTTCTGTTGAAACAGCACCCTTGACCTTTCTCGCTGGCACTGCTGCTGCACTCTGTGTTGCATCTTCTTCGGCTGACCTTTGCTTTGTTATGCATTGAGCACGTAGAAATTAAGGGGGTTTTACTCTTAACCTTGGTAGTTCAGAAATGGGGCACAGAGGAAGTTGCTGCTTGGCTGGATCTGCTCAATTTGGGAGAGTACAAAGAAATCTTCATCCGTCATGACATCAGAGGGGCTGAACTTTTGCATCTGGAAAGGCGAGATCTTAAGGTATTTTCTTTGTGCTACTTTTCTGCTCTTGAAATTTTTCTTGCAAAATAGAATCCCTTTTCTTGTGTTGTCTCTTGTTATGTGCCTTCAGCCTGGCTTGTGTTATGCAAAGTTGCAATAATCTAACATTCATTGCCCTGGTGTGTGAGTTTCTTATGTGCTTTCTAAGCAAGATTGTCAACAATATTTTCCTGTCAAAATTAGCTTCTGGCTATTATGCTACAGTGCAGCATGAATTCAGTGAATTTGCTCCACATGCATTGTTGTTACTATTCCTGTGCTAATCCTTCCACATGGATCGTGTTTCTATTAGTTTGTTGTATTGGATCAGCATGGAAATTTGCAATTGTTGCTGGCAAAGACTAAAAAATATATATATAAATTAAAACTAAAAAGCAATTTAAAATGTCTATAACAAAGGTTAGGGATATAACTCAGTTGCACAATGCCAGTCTAGCAAGCACGCAAGGTTGTGGTTTGATTCCCAGAACCAAAAAAAAAAAACCTCGCTGTATAAAATATCTGTAACAGAACCTTTCTAGGCAGGTGTGGTAGCACACACCTATAATCCCAAGACTCTGTAGAGGAGGCTGAGGCAAGAGAATCCCAAGTTCAAGCCCAGTGAAGGCAATGTAGTGACTTGGTGAGGCCTTATCTTAAAATAAAAAATTTAAAAGGGCTGGAAATGTAGGACAGGGAGAAGGCTATTAGGTGAAACTAGAGGAGATAAAAGCAGCAGCTACCTATAATCCTCTGATTTTATTGTTAAACTGGCTTTTCCTGGGTTACACAAACAGTTAGACTAATAAATTTAAATTTTGTTGACAGGGTGTTATTGCTCTATTATCAAAAACAAATTACTCTTTCAGCAGCTCAAGGCTTATTTGTTATTCATGATACAGAAACAAAATCATTAATTGATAGTCTTTAGCAATTCTCTTTTATTATTCTATTCTTTGTGTAGAGACTCAGTAGTAGAGATAGCCAAAGAAAGCTCTTTATTCTTTTTTTTTGGAGGGGTACTAGGGATTGAACTCAGTATTTATTTATTTTATTTTTTTTGTGGAACCAGGGGTAGAACTCAGGCCTTTGTGCTTGCTAGGCAAGTACTTATTCTACTGAACTATCTCCCAGGCCCCCTAAAGCTCTTTGTTCTGTACAATGGTTAAAAATAAAACTTGGGGCCAGGGAGTTAGCTCAGTAGAATAAGAACTTCCCTGACAAGTGCAAGGGCCTGAGTTCAGTCCCTGATTCTGAAAAAAAACTTTACCAGGTTACAAGTACTTACCATACACAACATTTTAAAACTGTAATGAGTTAACACTCTTGATGTGATCCCTATCATACAGAACAAGTTCTAGAGGGCAGAGAATTATGACATTAAATTTCTTATATATTCTACACTTATAATGCCTTAATCTACAAGTTAGTGATCTTTGGAGATATGAGGGATCAGGTAATGTATAGATCTTAGAATAATCAGTATTTTAGCACAGCGAGAGGTGAACACCACTTATGGCTAAGAATTTTTAGCAGTAATGATAATAATAATAGAATAATAGTTAATTCATTATCATGATTGAAAATCTTAATTCTGGAGCAGAGCAAAATATAAAGTTCATAAAACAAAAGTTGACTTAAAAATTTGAAATGAGTGCATAAAAAAGTAGATATGGGGGATCTTGCAGCCCGATATTAATGTAACTTCTCATGTCATTGGCAGGTAGCGCTGGGAAAATAACTCAGTGGCTAAGTACCTGGCAAATGCAAGGTCCCTAGTTCAATCACTGGTACCAAAAAAAAAGAACTATCATTGGCAGGCTGTAGTACTTACACATTAATACTTACTAATTTACAGCACTGTGCTAGCTTCTGGAGGTGATGTCCACCATCTGAAGGATTGTATCTTATGGTCCACAAAATAAGCATACACTTAAGGAAAACACTGTGTAAAGAATACACATATAAATATATTTATGTGTTATGTAAATCCATATCAACATATAAACACAGATAGACACGTGAGCTCACACTAAACAAATACAGTGCTCAGTTGATGAATAATTTGTTCCACAATTCTGGAAAAATAGCTGTGTTCATATTTGTCACCCAATGGAGAATTGGCAAACAAACCTGAACTTTGGTCAGGTTTTCTGTTTACAAACCAAATTGGTGGTAAACAAAAGCATGCGTGAACTGAGGTACCGCTGTATATATTTGCGCAGTGATAAGGCTCATACATAAACTGAGGCAAAGTTAGAGTAATAGAAACTATGTTAAAGATAGAATAAGAAACCATGTGTGGTGTTGCATGCCTGAAATCCCTGCACTCAGGAGGCTGGGGCTGGAGGATCGGTGTGAGTTCAAGCCAGCCTGAACTACTATAATGTGGGGCCGGGGAGATGGCTCAGTGGAATAAGCGCTTCCCTGGCAAGCACAAGGGCCTGAGTTCAATCCCCAGTTCTGCATGCAAGTATATCCCTGATGGATTGATCTCTCTAGGAGGAACAGATTTCCACAGAATAAAGGACAAAGGAACAAACCTAATGTGATGAAAGATGCTATCAGGGAAGACTTGACCAATTCTGAACTACTACAATGAGACCCTTACTTGGTTGCTTAAAAATGCTAAAGGTTTTCTCACCCTACAGGCATGCCCTCTCTTGTGATGCTTCTCCCCCTGTCCACCTGGCTGACTTTTACTAAAAACTTGGCTTGTTGCTTCTTTATCATTAAAACAATTTTATCAAAAAAACAGACAAAACAAAAATAAAAATGATTAGAAGAATAGTAAGAAGATGGTGGAGAATTATTTTAGTAAACTTTCTTATTAGCTTTTTACAGATTTTTGTTGTTGTTCTGTTTTGTTTTTAATGCACAGTATTTCCTTCCCTTAAAACTTTCATTTTAGACACGTGTCAACATTTTGTCTTTAACTATTTTGGTTCTAAAACAGGATGTAGGGGATGAAAAGGGAAATCTTAAAAGAAAAGCTTGTGTAGCGCAGAACCACTGTGTTGGTTAGCTTTCCACAACTGTGAAAGAGTATCTGCTAAGACCACTTTAAGTATGGAAGACATGATTTGGCTCACAGCCACAGAGGTTTGAGCCTGGTCAGCTGGTTCCATTGCCATGGGCCTCAAGCAAAACTTCTTGGGAGAAGGCCTGGTAGAACAGAGCTGCTCCCCTCATAGCAGCCAGGAAGCAGAGTGATGGGAAGAGTCTGAGAGAAGGTGCTAGTGACAAGATTCACCCTTCAAAGGTACGTCCCAAATGATCTGCCCCATCCAGTGGCTCCACATTTTCTCTCTCTCTCTCTCTCTCTCTCTCTCTCTCTCTCTCTCTCTCTCATTTATTTATTTATTTATTTATTTATTTATTTATTTATTTATTTATTTATTTTTTGTGGAACTGGGTATGGAACTCAGGTCCTTGCGCTTGCCAGGGAAGCGCTTATGGCTCAGCATTCTCACAAGCCCTTTGGGCTGTGAACTTGATTGACTAATCTATCTGAAGAAATTAGAGCTTTCAAGATCTGTTTAGCTTCCCAGATCCCAGCAGCTATCAACAGAACCTTCAACACAATGGTGCAGACTTTAGTTTTTGTGAAATTCAGGATTGCATCATCAGTGTGCTCTCTCTGTCTCTGTCTCTCTCTCTCTCCCTCTCTCTCTGTCATGTTGTGGTCTCTTCTGACACTTGAATGACACATAGGGCTATAACCTTAACATGCCTAAAAGCAAACTCCTCATCTCCTATCCCACTCCGGTGCTCTGCATCTCAGAACATCACACCTCCAGCCCTCCAGCTACTGGAGGCAGGGAAGCCCAGAGTCTCGTTTAGCACCTTTCTCTTCTTCATTCCTCAGCCGCTGCTGCAGCTCCCCAGTCTCTCAGCAAGTCATGTTGGTTCTGGTCTCCACTCATTCTGTGATTCCCTGTCCCCAGTCCTACCTCGCACCAGTGTCACATCTGGCCAGCAGCTTCCCTCCTATCCTTTTCATTGTCCATTTCTCTCCAGTCCATAATCTGTAGCGCAGGAGGTTAACATCACCCAACAAGTATATCACTGAAAACATTTCAGTGGCTTCCCATTCTCAGAGAATAAACACCCACATCTTTGTGGAGGCCTGAAGGGTTCTACATATTTAGGGGTGCCGCTGGCCCCTCACTGGGTCATGTTCCATCACCCTTTCTCTTATTTCATTTGCCTGAAAATGCTGTTTTCTCACCCTAGAAGTTAAGCTCTCTTTTGCTAAGCTTCTCCCCCATCCACCTAACTAATTCCTGCTGAGGATCTGGCTTAAGTGTTACTTCTTTATCACTGAAAGAGCTAGAAGTAGCAGCGTGATTAGGTTGGAAAGGGAAAATTTCTAAGGTGCTTCAGCTGGTGAAGAAACAAAGCGGTAGTACTAATGTCCTGTGCGGAGTAAAGTAGGGAAACATGAAATTGCCACAGAAAGTGTTTAAAACACAGTTGGGGATTTTGTTTCTTTAGTTTTTATTTTTTTCCAATTTGGAAAGTTGTAATATGAAGCTGGAAAGATAATGGAATGTTTGCAAAGTAAAATACACTTTGGCAAAGGTAGGCCTATTTGTGCTGAGAAAAAAAAAGCCAGTAGTAAAGAAAACAAAGATGAGTGCACAGCAATATGTGATAACCAGAATAAAAGGAAAGAGAAGGCTAATGAATTTTAGATAAATTCATCACAGCCTAACCCCTAAGATGTAAAAGTACTAAACTGAAGCAAAAGTAGTTAATGTAATTATGTTATGTTATGGACGGCACTGATCTTATTATACTAAGGTAGTACTTCTGAGCGGGGTCTGCATCCTCTGGAGAACATTTTGTTCTGGAGAACACAGTGCATATGTGACCCAAAATAAAATATTTAGTATTTGAGTACTAAAATGCTTAGTTTTTTGACCCACCCATGGAAGCAGCTGGTTTCACTGCTCAGGTAATCATCCTGAACCATCCTGCAGTGGTGGCTGTGTCCCTGTACTGGGTTGTCACGCACCTCACATTGCTTGTAAGTTTGCTGAGCTGAAAGAAAAGATTGATCACCAGTCTGGTAAGAAGCTGGAAGCTGGGCCCAAAGTTTTTCTTTTTTTGGCAGAACTGGGGATTGAACTCAGGCCCTTGCGCTTGCCAGGGAATTGCTTGTTCCACTGAGGTATTTCCCTGGTCCCAAGGGTGGCAGTTTTTAAGTTATTAGTTTTTAAAATCAACACTTTTTGCATCAGATCAGTGCTGTAATGAAGTTACAAACAAAGAGCTGTGGGAGTACAGAAAAATGGCCTAAGTCCTGTTGAGGGATGGAAAGCCTCTCAGAAAGTGAGCGTTGTGTTTCCTCACTTTAGTTCCAGACAGAGACCCAGAAGTACGACAAAAATAGTGCTGAGACACATTTCCATGCCTGGAGCAGGACAGGAGGCCAGGGCGGCTAGAGAAAGGACAGTGAAGAAGACAGTTCAGAGGAGGACACTGAAGGGTGGGTGGGGTGTGCCAAGGGCAGCCTTCCAGGATCCTTTTCCTGCCTGGGGGTGTGGAAGGACAGACGGTCTGGATTGTAAGTAGTGTCCAGGGGTGTGAGGAAGGGTCAGATGAGAGGCATTTTGTTGTGCCTTTCCGTCCATCCCGATTATGAGTCCCTATCATTTCTATTCATCTCTGTTATGGAAAGTCATACCATTTATCTTGATCACTGAGTTTTCTGCAGTGTTAGTTCTGACTCTTTGGATGGAGTGGAGAATAGATGGAGAAACAAATTTAAGCTATGTCAGTAGACTAATTGAAGCCTCATTAACAGCATCTTACGTACAGCATGACAAGGAGATAGTATCTGCTCTACATACAGGGGACAGACCCAGTTTTAACCAGGTGTATGCCTTACCAATTAACAATGACAACTAATGCTCACTGAGTGTTACATTTTGCTAAGCACTTTATATTCATCTCATTTATTATTCATAAGACTTCCAGAGGGTGAGGATTTCTTTCTGTTTTTTTTTTTTGTTGTTGTTGTTCTCTCATCAAGGATTTGGCACATATTTGGAGAATGTTGAATATTGTTAATGAACAAATATATGTACTGTGTTATTTATTATCTTACTTTACAGATTAAACTGGCATACTGAGAAAAAAAAATCAACACTTTTTAATGGAAACAACTTGACCACAAATCTGTCACAGAAATTTGAGACCCATTAAAGTTTAATGAGGATAAATAAAGAAATAAAATAATTAAGTTTTTTGTAAGAAAAAACCTTATCTGTTGTCACAAAGTATGATAATGTCTTAGTTACTCTTATTTCCTTGCTGGGGCAAATAAATGACAGCCAAAATAAAGGAAGGCAAGGTTTATTTAGCTCGCAGTTACTGGAGGTTTCAGTCCATAATCAACTGGCTCCAAGGCAGAGCGGCACCGGGCAGAGGACAGCCATTCCTGGTGGTGGCATAGAGCAAGAGCACAGGGAGGGCAGCGCGGCTCCAGCAGCTGACTTCTCTTCCCACCTTACATTGTGATGCAAACTTCCTGCCTCAGCAGGTGTAGCATTCCCACCCTCAATAATCAATCGCACACTCCAGAAGCTGCCCCCTGAGTGCAGGAGGCTTTGGGGGGACACCCATGCACAACCTGTAACAGATAATTACCTGAACATTCCACTCAAATGAGAGAAGCTAAGTGAAATGGTCAATGTGTTTACATTCTAAATTTAAGTAACAGGCACTGATATCTTCCTCTAGGATTTGGCCTTGCCTTTAAGTTTTATATTTGTCATATACCCAGAAGATATGTAGTTGCTTTGGGACTAATTTTGGATAGCTTTATATTGTATGAGAAAATAATTTTTCTGGATCATTTAGATATGATAAAAATGTTACCCTGGAATTACCTTAGGCTTTAAAATAGCACTGGCTTTGGAAAGAATATTTTTCCAGAGGATTTCAGAATCAGGTAGCATTGTTGGCTGTAGAATTTAAAGAGCTCATAAAGCATGTGTGTGTGTGTGTGTGTGTGTACATGTGTACTTAATCCAGTCTGATCTACTTCATTTAAAAGTTTCAAAGCAATATTCTTACAAACTCAGGTGGGTACTTGGAATCTATCTTTTCCGAGAAACAATCTACTTTTTAGGTTGCTTTGTATAAGTTATTTTACTTTTCTACTAATTTTAATAATTTTAATTTCTATTTTAATTTTTTACTAATCTAATAATTTTCAGATATTTTACATTGTCTTGTGAAGAGCTTGTTTGATCTGTCACATTAGCAAATTGATTACACTTATTACACTTCAACTGTAGGGTTCAGAAGCTTTAACTCTTCCTAACAGTGTGTCCCAGTGCGTATTACAGCTGTTTTGCATGAGCTCTTCACTTCTGCAACAAATAATTTCCAAGTGCTTGCCATGCAATATAGAAAGAAAAGAAAAACTACTGGTTTTGATTCTTAAAAGAACTGCCTCACTGTGTATAGTTTATGAAAGTAAGAGTTAAATCAAAGCTTGTGTAGTGTTTGCTTTTACCGGTTGGTAATTTTTCAGTAGCAAATTATTTTTGTTTTATTAACTTCTTTTTCTTTAGCTATCAATTCGTAAATCATTGGATACAAACAAAAATGGATACACTGAATGCCAACTATGTACTTGCTGGTGAAACATTCAGTGCTGTTTTCTTTTATCAATAAACTTTTTGTCTCCCCCCCCTTCTTCTTTCCTTCCTTTTTTCCTTTCTTAGGACCTGGGGATACCGAAAGTGGGCCACATGAAGCGAATTCTCCAGGGAATTAAAGAGCTTGGAAGGAGTACTCCCCAGTCTGAGGTGTAATAAAATTGGTGCTATTCCTTGAAAGAGAAGTAACTGATGGTTTATACAAAATCCTGGGAAGCAGTTGGCTGCTCTTGTGGGTTTCTGCATGGATAAGCAAGCACCACTGAAGCGCCTCTGTGGCTTAATATTTTTTGTGGGTGAAAATTTTGATTTGAGGTATAAGAAAATATTTTTGTGCCAAAAATACATTCCATAAAGCCATTTTCTTGTTGTGCAAACCTGACATGTTTAAATGTGCTCACAACAGTTTGTAAAAAATAGGAATCTGAAATGATTGCAGAATCTAAAAGGTAGAACTGCTGTTTACTTTCTTTTGGCCTGGTGGTCTTACAGAAGGCTTTTTCTGTGTGACTGTGTAATACTATACGGATAAAACTTCTTAGGTTTCATTATTGGAGGCATTGACTTCTTCCTTAAAATGGTTAGGAGACAAGATAAAAACTAAATTTTGTTTTCAGTGTTAGGTTGGTATCACTTCAGGTTCCCAACACTCACTGGTCCAAGACTATGGTTAAACAAACCCATCAAATATTATAAATAATGCAAAGCTGAATGCACGGTGTTCCTGCCTGAATCGTCTTTCCTTTTTTTGCATGTCGTGTATAATACTTATCTTTAATGTCAGTTTCAATGGAATTTATTTATTACTTGCCAAGTCCTTCTTTGTTGGCTAAGGGCACTCCCCGGTCTGCTCTTCAGTGTGGCTCTGCAGACAGGTACACGCGCCCAAGATTCAGCAAGCTCGTGTCTGCGCCGTGACCAGCAACCGGGCACATCCCGTAGGTGAGCTTTCGTCCAGTCTGTTGTAAACTGCACGTGTGCGCATTAAGAAAGCTCGCCTTGTGGTCTTTCATGTAACAAGATGCATTACAGTTTCCCAAACCCCACTCCCTGCATTTTGTCCCTCCTTTTTCATTTCAAGTTAATTATTCTTTAAATTTAAAATAGACTGTTGCCATCTAGGAATTGTCCAAAATCTCAGCTGACCTTTGTATCCTGATGGACCACCCAGAGTCACCCACTAGCTACCATGATTTCTGGCAAAAATCCCAACAGAGGAAGTTTAAATTTTTAAGGGCTTTATATTCTTAAGTAATTTTTTTATTCTGTGAGGTAGATATTATTTTCCTTTTTCTAAACCACTGTATGTCAGTATTGCTCATTAGAAGTCAATATGACAATGATCAAATCTTTGAAAACCAAAGGCATCATATTAAAAATTCACAAATATCCTTAAAGATTTCTTCAACCATTGTATAACAAGAAATTAATTATAACGCTTTAAAATGTTCTTTATAAGAGAAATAAACAGGGTACTGACCTAGTGGTGACAATTTTCTGTAAGCAGGTAGGTGCTCAGTAGATGCACACACATACACAGAAGTGTGTATACGCATACATGGACATGTAGATGTTATGTATACACACATTTATGTACATGCAATATTGAGATATAACATCACTGGTATTTTTTATATAATTTACCCAATTTTTAAAGAAAAATATTGTTAGATATATAAGTATCTCAAAAATTTAGCTATTTGACAGTAAATTCTAGTTTTTTTCTTGACCATTTAATTACCAATAAGAATCACAAATTTTCTTTCCTTATTTTTTATTTAATTTTTTTTTTTTCTCTTTTTTTGGTAGAACCCAGGTTTAAACTCAGGCCCTTGCACTTGCCAGGGAAGCACTTATTCCACTGAGCCATCTTCCCAGCCCCTAAAAATCACAAATTTTAGATACATTTTATAAGGCTAGGAATGTAGCTCAGTGGAACAACTTGGCTAGCTTGCCTGGGACCCTAGGTTCAATGCACAGTACCACAAGACAAACAAACCTGCTGGGTTTAATTATATAGCATACCAAAGTTCTATGCAAATAGAAAATTTCAAAAGGGAATTTATATCAGATAGTTTAAAAGGATAATAACCTACTCAGTCAATAACTTTAATTTTGCCCATACCTTTTGCCAGTCCTTTCAGTAACCCCCACTCAACATGTTATCCTGTTCTGAGTAACTTTCCTATATAATCAAAATACCAGGTGCCGGATTTCCAGAACTCTTCTGAAATTCCAGATGCCTATCCAGCCTTTAGGAAAAGCAGGAGAGCAACTCTAACATACATAATATATTAACATGAAAAGCTTTATTGACTTTTCACCTTCCCCACACCTGGTTGCCAATACAAAATATTCTTAAACTGTCATGTTTTCAGAATTTAAGAGTATGATATAAATGGTTAAATTTTTTATTGGATGATCTTTTTACTCATAGGTAATTTCTTTAAAGTTTCAGTTAATGAAAATTAAATTTGCTAGAATTTTCCTAAAATGGCTTTTGTGGGTGAGGAAATCCTTTAGAACAACAATTTGAATATTTTTGTTGTTAAATTAGAGTTCTGTTTTTGCAAGCTTTGTCTGCATGTCATTGCAGAATTCTGAGTTCTGCACTGCTACCTGTGTGCCAGTATGGTGCCCTGTCAGTGCCGCGGGGAAGCCCGCTTCCTACCCCACAGGCTTAAAGTCATGAGGTGGGAATGGCTCCTCCCTGAGATCAGCTCAGCCGCGGTGTGCCCATGGGTCTCAGGGCTGTACCTTGCAGCTGTGCTTGTCATCTCTTTTTCCTTGAAAAAAGTTCTTGCTTTTTAAGAAGGAAAAGGACATTGCCTAAGTAAAACTCCCGAGTAGTGGATATTTCTCACCATTGCTTGTCTGCTTCTTTTCTGAGTTTCTCTCCTGCTTCCTGCCTTTCCATTTTCCCACATGACCTCTCTGTGCAGTAATAAATAGCTGCTGAAATCTTCCCTGCCTCCTACTGTCCTTTCCCATCAACTGCCACCTACAAAATGACCCCCTTTGTGTCTTCCTACCTTAAGGGGTCTTCAAGATAATAAACATTAGGAAGAAAAGCATTTAAATTATATTTGCATGTTATAAAAGAATACTTATTAGATAATCCAAGTGAAAGTCGATTAGATCATTTGGGGACTGTGACATATTTCTTTGGCTGAGAAGCAGTAATTGTGAATGTCTAGGTTTATGCTGTCTCATATCATAGCCATTAACCACCTATGGCTATAGAAATTTCATTTCTCAGTTGCACTTGCCACAGCAGCTATAGGGGGTATTATAGATACAGAACATTGCCTCCATTGAAAAGCTTCTGTGGGACAGCATTAGTCTAAAATATCACTACTCAGCATGTGCAGGGGCAGCAGCATGCACATCACCTGAGGGAGGCTATACAAATGCAGAAGCTCAGGTCCACTCCAGGAATGCCGAGTTAAAGCTTCCTCTCAGAGGATTCTTCAGATACTTAGCATTGGCTTACATCCATTTTATGCTTACTAGGTATTAGGAATTGAGGTCTTTAAAGGTTCCTCTCACAGCTTGTTCCTCAAGGCACTGTTCCTATCATTTCTCTCACTAATCTTAGAAATAAGCTGAACCTGAAGGAGGCAACCTAAACAGGCAACCAAAACTCAAATGCAGGTCATGTTACTGGTTTCTATATAAAGCAAAGCATTTGTTCTTTTCTTTGTTACTGTTTTCACTTTATCTTTTCATTTGTTTAGGGACATATGTGTTAGAAAAAAGAACTACAAAGGTTTATCATTAAAGAGAACAGAAAGCTCAGAGACAGCTGGACTGTACCTATTTGTATAATTATTCTTGTTATTTTCAGGGAAAGAAATTTAATAGAGAACTGATACTACATTAACTCAGTAGCAATGTGTAGGATAAATTCCATTATTATATAATAGTTCAGCAATTCCTTTTGTGTAACTAAGATATTTATTTACCTACTCTCCTAATTTTTTATTCACTTCCAAGTTTTAGTTGGAAAATACAAACTAAGCCACTACTTAAAAACACCACACCAAGTATTTTGACTTTAGCTGCAAGTTATTCATTCTTTATAGGAATTCATAGTCTGGGTATTTCATGGTAACTGCATTTCAAATGTAAAATAAACCTAACAGGACATACAGTTACTTTTAAAATGCATTAAAATAGAAGACTGTAATACTCAGTTGATACTGCTGTTAAGGTAAGACAGTGCAGTTGGATATACAAGCTAGAAAGAAAAAACAGTACATTCTGTGGCCCTTAATGTTTGATTGCACTACTATTTCCTACAGCTTAGCCATATCTGTTTCTATACTCTTTAAGTATTAAGCTAATATATAAACATTTCTGACAGTTCTGGTAACTGGTAGGTAGTGCTGTGAAAGGTCTTGTTATTGTAGCTTTCCCTGGTTTATGGGTTATATGTTGTATATTGAAGATGACTAGTAAATTGGAGTAATATATTTATCTAGAGCTGGGAGAGATAATTATTTTCAAACCTTTGGATAAGTATCAAATTTTTTCTTTCTCTTGAGAGATGAAAGTCTCACTTTTATGTTAACATGTCTATTTATAAAACAGGTTTCTCCTTTTCTGGTGTTGTTAATTTTCATATTAAAGTGTTTCTTATCTTTTTATACCAAAATAACTATCATGCTGGGTATTCAGACTGCCAAGTTGTATTTTAGTTTGCATATCTTTTGGCAGATAAAATGTTTAATAACAAACAAATATAAAGGCTTTGTATATTTTGTGGCTTTTATGAGCAAGAATTTTACCTTTGGCCTCCCAGGTGAGGCAGTGCTGCCCTCATTGTAGTTATTCATAGGCAGTATTACCTATTATCACAGGAGGTCTTCACAAGTTGTATAAATCAGTGCATTATTTATTGTATTTTGAGATTTTAACCTTTATGCAAAATGCATATTCTGGCTCGTTTCCTTTTTACTCTTGTTGCCTAGAAAGTAATAGTTCTGTTAATGATTTACTTATATACTTGAAGTACTCATTTCTGTCAAACAGATGCCCTGTTTTCCTTGTAAAAAGAAACATTCCATACTAGTATAGGTAACTGAATGATGGTAGGGGCTTTGTAAAAAATGATTTTCATAGCTACAAGAAAGAAAGAAATCACCAATATTAAGAATTTACTGCACCCAGGAGATTCATTGTGATACATTTTGCCAATATATGGCTTTACTTGGTAATTTTTCCTGTGATGAATCTTCAGTGTATGTCATAGAGAGGTTTCCGTAGTTGTACTGCCAATATGGCATTTAAGTGAACATCAAGAATCTAGAATCCTTAAAAGTAGCACATACCTCTTGCAGCCAGCTCTTGGTTCTGACATATTTACACTTACATTTGCATTTGACTCTGGGTATTTCACACAAACAGTAACCAGGATGGCTAATAGTTAATTGTTTCTGTCAAGTAAGGCAATGACATTTTAATTGAGTCCTGAATCATTTTTGAATAATTCTCACTTTAAATGTTTGAAAACCTGAAAATTAAAAACCTGATGGCATAACACAACACACAGAGTAAGGGGGTGATAAAAGCTTTCCCAACTTAATGTGAAGCAGTGTGATGTAACAAAAAATTAAATCACCTTAACAATCCCTGTTTTACAGTAGATTCATTGTGAGCTATTTAAGAATTACTTTAGGAGATTAATAAGCAGTTAGTAATTTTTATATTGTACTGCAATTGGTGGGAAAAATGAAGTGAGAAACATGTAGAAATTACAGGGAAAAGGAACTTGAGTTGGCATTTTGGCAGATTTCAAAACAAATAATTTGAATGTAGAATAGGTATCTTTCACCTCTTGTAGATACAAAAAGCACATATGAGATATATTAAGCACAATACCACAAAACAAAATGAAAAAAGAGTACATGGTAAAGTCTTAAGAGTTTGTCTATATCTTATTAAAATAAGCAGTGAATTCAGGGAGCCGATGTTACTGTTGCAGTTCTGAGGTCAGTTAAGACAGTACTTCAACTGGCCGAAACACTCAGACAGTAGATGAGTTGTGTATCCCGTGGGGCAGTTGTCTGCACTTCCTCAGTTTAGCTACAGGAAGATCTTAGCTAGTTCCTTTAAAATAAAAGAACCCTGGTGAATGTATAGCTGACCAAACCATATAGATTGAAGGGATTTTTTTTTTTTTTTTGTGGAACCGGGGATTGAACTCAGGCCCTTGTGCCTGCCAGGGAAGTGCTTATTCCACTGAGCCATCTCCCCGGCCACCAAAGGGATTTTAAAAAAAAAAAAAAAATACAAAATGGTAATTAAAAAAACAACAACATTAGAAACAATACAAAATTTCACTAAGCAAAGAAATAGGAATTCAACAGTGGTTGCTGCATTGTATGATGTTATCTTCAAATTAGTTGTTTAGATTACCAGATACAAACATGCAAAATCAGTTTAAAAAATAACCAAAAGTTAAAAGAAATTAAAAAACATAAGAATAAGAAGAAAAAAACTTTACACATTAACTGGTTCTTTCAAAAAGACCTGTAGAAATCAGCAGTGCAATTATCCAAATTGTCCTGTTTATATACTTAGGTATGTCCTTTTCACAATCAAAGGGATTTTCATGAACTTGCTAAGCCTTGAGTTGTATCAGCAGCGATGGATTTTCCTTCCATTGGAAGTAAATGATAACAATGTACAATGTTTATCAAAAAGATAAATTTTGGGCTGGGAGATAGCTCAACAGCAAAAGTACCTTCCTGGCAAGCACAAAGTCCTGGGTTCAATTCCCGGTACCACAAAAAGAAAAAAAAATGCTGCATTAAAACAATAAATTTTGTCATTCTGGAAATGGGAATATAGTTCAAGCTTATTGGGTTCCATAACTAATTTCAGCAATGGCTCCTGGCTTCATTTTTACAGTCTATGTTGTGGTATCTTAGTTTTTTCCAATTAGAAATGCTACACAATATTGTCAATTATAACTAACTTGGCAATTTTTTTTTTCACAAAAGAAACTATGTAAGTGTGAATCATACTTAAATTTGGTGTTTCTTTCCCACTGTCATTTTAGAGATAAAAAAGCAATGCCAGGTATTGCATGAAAACTAAAGTTCCCTCATGTTCCATTTGTGAGTGAAAGTTAAGGACAGGCTGCAGCTCGGTGGCACAGCACGTGGCTCGGGTGTCTGGGGCCTCAGTTCGATCCTCAGAGCCAACTAAAAATAAAAAATACAAGAGAAAGGGAAGTTAAATTCCATCATCTGTACTAGAATAAGTCATGGGTATTTTTATATGCATGCTGTAGTTTCATGTTATTTATTTTAGAATAGACTAAAAGTTCATTTTTGAAAATTTTCAGATTTTTTCAAATTCATCAAAACTATTTGATAGAAGTTTAAGTTAAACTTCTATTAAAATGTTCATATCTTTGTATTCACTGGAGGGAAAAATACCTCTTTAAAGCAGTGATTTTCAAAAATAAAGAGTGCAGAGTTCCTTCATGTGTTTGCCCCAGTGGTGTCACCTTCTCAGGTCAGTGCTGAGCCCTTCCTGAATGGTGGCTTGGAGCTAGAGCAAGGACCACTGACTGTTCTTTCAGGAACACAAGCTCAGGACATGCCCCTCAGGAGAAACTAAATCGCATTTTGGACACAAAGAACAACCATTAGAAATTAAATAAACCACTCAAAATTAAATTGGTTAGATATGAGTGAATATGAATGTTGACTTTCATTTTGGCGTAAGAGTTGAATTTAGTCACTGTGTTCAGGTTACTATCTTGACCTAAAGATTTCTTTGCTAAATCTGATGCAACAATATAGCACAAGATAATTCAGAGCTCCTATAGCATTGCCTTCCCATCAAGTATTGGAATTGTAAGGAAGTATCAAGTTGTGTGACATAAGGAAGCCGACTGAATTTGAATTCATCAACAGGGTATTTTCTCTATTTTAATGGCACAACTTAATTTTTATGATGACAAATTTCTAAATATTTATTCCGGAATGATTTGATATAGTGACTGGACATTATTTTCTTGGGAATTCACTGATGACCTGGTATAGAGGTGACCTCAGAGAAATTAAATTTAATTACAATTTTTATTAGAGCCTTACCTGTTTACACAACTCAGTTGTATGGCAGAGTTCTGGTCACAAGAATGAGGATAAAGCTGCAACCTTGAGTAGTTCTTTTGTTTTCTCTTCTTGGAAAGACTTTGAAAGGTGACGCAGTTTTAACCTGTATTACGTAAGTCATGTTCTTCTGCTAAGAAATTCATGAACTCAAGTATGAGATCAAACAAATGTTTAATAAAATCTTGGTTTTGAATTGTGCAAACTTAAAAGCATTTTATGTATCAAATTTTTCTCAGTATGCAGTTGCATATTTTTCATTTTTTACCGTTTCAAAAGCTGAATTGACATTTCATGTTGTGTTTTAATTACTTTAAATAAATGGATAATTTTATTTCCTTGGTTTAGGTGTTTACCAGTACAGATCTTTAACACTTCTTTCTTATGCTTTGGCCATAGCTTTTCAGCAAACAGCTTTCCTATTGAAATGTCTGTCACACAAATTTTCATTGCTAAAAATCTAAGTAGGCTCCTTTTTCTTTATTGAATAGCAAACTAGCTCTTAGCAAAACAGGTAGGAATCCCTGTCACTGCCTCTTCTCACCATATAGCAGCCTTTGCTTACCACTGACCTTCCATAATCTGAGAATTAGAAACTGCTCGAAAGGGAGTGCCTTGGCGCGTTCCTGTGCTGTGCGCAACTCACGTGAGACTCGGCGCCAGCGTGCTTTCCTTGGAAGCCCTGCCATAGGCAGGTGTTTCACCCATGGTCCGTAGTACATTGATAATGTTTGTGTTAGTCGAGCGTGGCGGCACACGCCTGCAGTCCCAGCCCTCAGAAAGCTGAGGCAGGAGGGATGCTGTAGGTTCATCAGCCTGGGCTCCATAGTAAGTACAAGGGCAGCCTGAACTACATAACAAGACCCTGTGTCCAAAAAAACGAAAAAAGAAATCTTTATGCTAAAATAACATCATATCTTCAGATACAGCACAGCCCTGCCTGTCCCACTGAGTTGCTCTACTTTTGCAGTACAGTATCTGCCTAGCATATAATAGGACCTTGATAAATGTTTCTGAATGAAGGGAATAAAATTCTGTTCTATGTTTATAATTTTGACAAATAAAAGTTCAGAACTCCCTAAAAATTCTAGGTATTGAGTGTGTGTTCATTAGCATGCACATACTCTGGGCAAATAAAAGCCGGGAAAGGGGCCCTGGGAGATAGCTCAGTGGCATAAGTGCCTGCCTGGCAAAAGCAAGGTCCCAAGTTCAGTCCCTGGTACCTCCGGAAAAGGAAGAAGAAGAAGAGCAGGGAAGAGCCCTCATTTTATGAAGCATAACCATTTGTTTACTGTACATCGGCAATAATTGACCAAATATAAATTATTTCTAAAAACAAAGTTGCATGGCCAACCAGATAGCTCAGTGGATTAAAGTGCCTGTTTAGGCAGACCCGGCCCTACCTTGGGGCATGCTGAGAAGGGACTGACTGGGCATGGTGTTACATGCCTATAATCTCAGTGCTTAGGAGACTGAAAACAAGGATCACTGAGTCTAATCTGTATAGTGAGACCTTGTTGACCCTGTACTAAATACATTTATTTTTAAAAAGTTATATTTGGGGGGCGGGTTGCTGGGGAGATGACTCAGTGGAATAAGCACTTCCCTGGCAAGCACAGGGGCCTGAGTTCAGTCCCTTGTTCTGCCAAAAAGGAAAAAATAAAATTTTAAAAGTTACATTTTTTTACCAACTGTTTCAAATTCATAAATGTTCCCTAAAGATTTTGTTTTACATTCAGTGTGTACAGTTTTCATGAACAGCACATATATTGATTATATATACACAATGAGACAAAAGAAAAAATAGATAATATTAAAAGTTTTTTTGGGGGGTGGGGGAGTTTGTGTTTTCTTTTTTAGGGTTTTTTTTTTGAGACAGGATCTTGCTGCTATGCATTTGGGGCTCGCCCTGTGCTCACTTTTGGAGTTACAAGTGAACGCCAACACACCCTGTTCCAAAGCCTACAGGGCATGTGGTACTGGGAATCCAACTTGGGATCTTGTGCTTGCCAGGTAGGTGGTCATGCCTCTGAATTATCTCCCCATCCCAAAGGTGAAATTTTTAAAGTAATATTCAACCATTAAGATATAGATAAGCCTAGATTTGTGTGATTTTAGGGCATTTGTAGTTAATGATGATTATAAATACAAGGTTTACTTACAGACTATAAAGGCTACAAACCAATACCTGTAAGCCCATTTTTCTCTTTTGAGTCCATAAAGCCTTCATCCCACAAATCTGTTCAAGTACTAGTTAAAATATATATAGTTAAATGAATGCTAAAAATTACCTTCTCTATACTTGGCATCAGTTAGATGCACATGATACCAATAAAACAAAACAAAGCTTTCCTTCAGGATCATTCTTCTATGTCTGTTTAAGAAATTAGAACTTTTAGGGAACTGTTCCTCAAGCTATTTCACGGAAAGTCTCCTTTCATTGTGTGTCATAGAGGCGTAATTGCACTTTTATGTCCACATATTATGTTGGCCACAGATAATTTTGGCTGTCTCCTATCAGGAATGTGTTTCGTCAGTCCTGTAGAATGCCTTTTTTTTTTTTTTTTTTCAGAACCAGGGATTGAACTCAAATCCTTGGGCTTGCCAGGGAAGCACTTATTCCACTGAGCCGTCTCCCCGGTCCCCTAGAATGCCATTTTCATGACTATAGGTGATACTTGTGATCCAAGTGAAAGGACAATGCATACTCCAAAATATATCAAAGGTACATATTGCAAACTCAAAGGAGAGGAAAGCAGTTATAAAGAAAGGCTTCCTGGTAGATTTCAAAGTCTCTGTCTGAAGGTGTTTTCACCTCATTTTTGATGGGGCTCAATTGTAATAAAGTTAACAGCATGCTTCTCTAAGCATGTAAGTAGATTAGCATGTGTATACAAGGCTCTCTGTACACAAATGAAACAAAAATATATGAGTTACAAAATTACCTTCTCTGAATATTTATTGATGGCTAGAGTATAGGATCCCTTTCTAAGAAGAAAACTGTCCTTATCTTAACATCAGTAAGTATAGGAAAACCACTTTATGAATTCACATTTTGATAAGCTTTTTGTTGTTTTGTTTCCTTTTTTGCCAGGCAGGTGCTGTGCCACTGAGCCAGATCCCTGCCCTTGTCCCACCCTAGCCTCATAGGCATATTTTAAAGTCAGTGATTCTCATCACTATAAAGTAGCAACCATTTCTGTATTCTCTACAAGAACAAAATTCTTAATTTGATATCTTTGTTAACTTTGTAAAAGGTGCACTCAGAATGCTGAACACTTTGTATTAATACACTTAATTTTTTAATAAAGATAATCAGATTATTTATTCTGCTGGAAACCTAACACTACAGTTCTTTCTCTTCCCTATATTGCAAAAGATAGTTTTATCTTAGCCTTGCCATATTTATAGATAAGAATTTACTACATTTTGGTAGTCTGTTTTGAAACTAAAGTACTTGTATCTGAAAGATGCAGATAATGTCTATTTATTACACCTTGGGCTCTGTTTGCTGCAGAAAAGAGTGAAACTTTTAACTGCTTAGCACATTTGCCAGTGAAATATACCTGATAGACCAGAGGTTATAACTTTGGCTCTAATTATTTTAATAATGATAAGACAACATGAGTTTTGTTTGTTTACATGTTGTTTACAATGGCATAATATTTGAAATATATACAAAAATTGAGATATTTATTGCATACTATTTTAAAGATGTTTTATGTGTTTTCACCTTTGGAATATATTGTTACATTTCCTGTACAGATAACTTGGCTTTGTCAATGTAGCTAGTAATTTTTATGACTACTAAGTGACCAGTTTTCGGTGCCTTTTATTGTGGGATGCATGATTATATATTTATTGTACGGAAGCCACTGATGTGTGTATTTTTGTACTTTGCGCAGAGTAATGGTTGATCCTGATGTACATGAAGGTGAGAGAGCTCTTTCCCAAAGGGCACTGTCTTGAGATTGTCCTCAAATAAAAAGAATGCATTTGAAGAATGTGTGAGGTCTACATTCTTTCTGAAGGGAAATAGTTCTTAATTAAACTTTGTCTCATTTACTTTTCTCTCATTTCTGTGACAAAATACTTGGCACCCAAAATTGAGGAAGGAAAGGTTTATTTAGCTCACAGTTTGTGGAGGTTTCGGTCCACACTCAACTGGCTGCAAGGCAGAGTGGCCCATGGCAGAGAGTGGGAGTTCATAGCAGTGGAAGACTGCAAAGAGCAAAGGGAGGGGCTGCAGCTGGCACCTAGCTGGCCTCTCTCCCCTCCTTGCATTGTATGCAGGGCGTCCGCCCCAGGGCGGGTTTAGCACTCACACCCATAATCCCAGCATTGGATGGTGAATTAATTACAGACTCCAGAAGCCTGTCCCAATGACTGCATGTGACTTTGGGAACCAAGTAGACACCATAACTTTAATTTTGAGATCACTGCACTTACACGCAGTCAGAAGAAGTGATGTTGAATAACCTGCGTAATGTACCCAGTAGAAGTCATTTCCAGGTCCTTGTCTTGGTCCAAGAAGCCAATGTTTATAATCCCAAAATCACGTTATTGGAATCCCATCAAGTTAATTCCAATCTACCACTTTCAATGCAACCCATGGTGAAAATAAAGACACTAAGTTATATTTTCAGTGATGGGGTGTCAAGGGGCTTTAAGTTCAGCCACAAAGATGGCTTCCTGGAACAAAGAGAGCAACCAGGGCCTCGCCCAGTTTTAATTCAGTGGAGGAGTGGCTTGAGGAGGATTGACTGAGAATTGTGGGAGGAAGGTGACTACTGTGAGCTGAGTGGGTGGCCTATATTTACCTCTGCCATATGCAGAGAGAGTAATCTTCATTATATAGTATTTAATGTTTTGGAAAGTCTGGTGCTTCAGCTTTGATGTAGTCTTTCAAGCCTCAGAGAGTCATAGCCTCTGTCTTGAGGTTCAATCCTAATTGGTGGCGTGGAGCATTAGCCCATCCTGTCTGGACCCAGCTTACATGAAAGAGCAGCAGGTATAAGTTACCAGGGAAATACGTGTGCCACCTTCAAAAATTCACCAGCACCTCAGCTTGGCCAATATATATTGCTCAAGGCCAACTGAAGGATAAGCAAGTTCTAACCATCTCTGTACACAACAATACGAGGAAATAGGGTCAGTCTCAGTCAAAATGGAGACAGTTGTTCTTCTTTCAAGGAGAGCTGCTCAGGTGGTCCTTCAGTACTGTACATTTTCCCATAGTGGTTATGTATTGGAAGCCAATAATACTCTGGACAGTAACATCTTTGACATTGATAAAGTTCTTTCTGAGGTAAAAAAGAATTAAGCAGTCCAAGGGTACTGCCTTTCCTCACTCTGTTCCTGTTTGTTACTTCTTGAAGTACTACTGGTATCTTCACAAAATGTGACAGTCTAGCCTATGACATTCTAGAGTGACATTCTAGAGTGTTAGGGTCCACAGATTCACAATGGCTAATTTTGCATGCATTTTGGCGTTATCAGTATTACCCTTTTGAAATTTCCCATACAGTAAATCACACCAGGGCAAGGTCCCTCTTAGCAAAAGACCATCTCCATGCTCTTGAGTCATCCCAGGGTTGTCTATTGTTGCCGCTGCCCTGAATCTTCTGCCTACCTAGAATTTTCCCTTAACCCCTCCCATCACTGTACACACTCGATGAATAGTGACTGTCTTGGAGTGGCTGTCCCTCTTGAGGTAGGAACCTCCTACCCTCCCATTACTTATTTCATCCTTTTGCCTTACCACTCATACAGGCAGTTAGGGGTCTTTGCCAGGTCCCTGATGCTAGAGCTCCCAAAGCAAGGCTGAGCTGGTGGCATCAGCCACAAGAAAGAAAGGCTACTGCAAAAACACTACCGTCCTAAAGCCAGGTGGGTGGGTAGGTACACCTGTAATCCCAGAACTTTGGAGGCTGAGGCAGAAAGATAGCTGTTAGGTATTTTGGGTGACATAGTGAAGAGATAGGAAAGATAAAACAAGCCTTTATTAACTGCAAAGATTTGGAGAGGATCTTGGGCAGATGGGACAGATAGATCTGAGAGAAAGGCTTTTATGGACTTGTTAGGGGTGGAGTTTAAGGGGGATGTTTAGAAATACCTGAGGAGCTAGCTCATTGGGGTCTTCAGTGTGGCAGTGGAAAAGGTGAAAGGAAATTGTACCCTGGGCTGGGTTGGAGAAGAAGAGGGTAAAGTGGTTTCATGAGAAGGTAAGCTGTTGTTTTAAGGGTTTCACCCATATTAGATGACCACCATAATAATTCAGCAACTCACAGTAGGGCCAGAATCTATCAATAGCCATCAGCTTGGGGCCAGCCTCAGCTACATAGTGAGTTCAAGGCCAGCCTGAACTACATAGTAAGACCTTGTCTCAAAAAAACCAAACAACAAACTATAGCTTCCTAGCAATGTATAGCTTGAACATGGTGGGAAGGCTCAAACCCCAGTGGCCTTGGATTTACCCACTGGCAAGGACATGGCCATGGCTCTCAGAGTCACCACCGCATTCCACCTCCCTAGCCTGGTGGCTATAGTCTAGTAAGAACTCAAGAACTATTTGTAGAATGAGTGGATAAATCAAAGAGAATAAGTGATGGGCAGCAAATGTGATCTTCTTTGGATATGCTCCCTTTAAAGGCAATGAGGGAAGTGAAGCTACATTATTGATTCACATCAGAAAATACTGGTGGGAATGAATGAGATGCTAAGAGTCTCATCGGGCTGGGCTGGGCAGCTGGCCAGTGGGATTTGATCAGATGGGGCTGGACTCAGAAGAACCTGTAGTCTATGGAGAGACCGGGGACTTCCAGGTCTGGGTTAGGGGAAGCCACCTTTGGACTTTAAGATTAACAACCATGCAATAAGACCTGAAAACAGCATGTACTATAGGGGTATATGAGGTGGGTAGAGATAATTTATACCACAAATTCATTTTATTCCATTAAAGTGAAATTTCTACAGATGAGTTCAATCAGTCGTTCTCAGATGGGATGGTTTTTACCCCTCAGGAGGTATCTGTTAGTATGTGGAAATCATTTTGGTGGCCACAACTAGGATTTGAGGGTGCTACTGGCATCTGTCATGGAGAGCCTAGGATGCTGGTAACTACTATGAGGCACTGCACAGTCTGCATCTTGAAGAACCATCCAGCCCAGGAGCCCAGGAGATAAAACTCCATGGAGTGATAACAGAAGTGACAGGCACAGAGGGCAGAGCCCAAGGAGAGGGCAGCTGTGAATCCGGTTTTATCTCCTATGCTCCTTGTGTTGGTCCCAGTGGCTGATATCCTGCAGTGTGTACCTTTTGGAATGGTAATGTTCATCTTGTGCCTTTGAATGTTACAAGTGTTTAAGTTTTCATTTGTGCAGGGGATCACAGTTGAGAGTTTGCCTTGGATCTTGGAGGAGACATTGCACTTGGACTTTTCAGCAATGTGGTATGGAGTGGAGTGGACTGGACTGGACTGGACTGGACTGGAATGGACTGGACGAATGGAATGGAGTGGAGTGGAGTGGAATGGAGTGGAGTAGAATGGAGTGGAATGGAATGGAGACCCAGTTCTCTTTTTGCTTTATTTTGAAGCAGGATTTGTTGCTTGTAACACCACGGAGACAGCTAATTGAACTCTGGCTCTTGCATGCTTATTCTACTGAGCCATCCCCTTGGGCCTCTATGATTCATTTTTCTTTCTTTTTTAAAGAATGCAATGATCATTTACTCATAAACTGACAGTCCATTTCTGGATATTTCTTTCTCACCTATACTTCATTTGTTTTAGGAAAAATCAAAGTCCTTTAGGCGGCAACCACCTTGTCCTCAGACTGTGATCCTTCTTCATCTTGACTAATCTGGAAGTATCAGAGTTCATAAGTCTCTTTGTCAAATGCAACCACGAGAAGCCAATCACTAACATTATTCTTTTTAAGGCACTTGGTAATATATTTGAAATACCTTTTAGAGAACTTTCTCCGAAACAACTGTGATCTTGTTCTTAAACTGTTCAGTGTGAACAGCACTCCCAAGGTTTCCAGTTTTTCTGTTGACTTTAACCTTCTCCCTCAGAAATTGTTCAAAATTTCCAGAATCAAACACTCCATCTTCTATTGGATAGGTAAGGTCCAAATTATACTTCCAGGTTGACCTCTTAGGCTTCTTGTGTTTCTGAGGCACCATCTTGACAGAGAGCTATTTTTTTCCTTTCACTTTTTTGAAACAGGGTCTCACCATGTAGCCAAGATTGGCCTTGAACTTATGGCAGTCTTTCTTCCCCAGAACTCAGGAGGTTGAGGCTGGGAGATTGCCATGACTTGGAGGCCACCCTGGCTATCTAGTGAGTGCAAGGTCATCTTGAATTGTACAGTGAGGCCCTGTCTCCAAAAAGAAAAAAAAAAAAAAAATCTCGTATGCCACTTCCTCACTGAATAAATAGCTCGATTTAGAAACCCATTAGACTGAGAATAGACGTCATTGTATACAGTTGACTTCTAGGAAATGTGTGGGTTGTTTGAGGCCATATTAGATAAGCATTTGTAGGGCTCTTACTGAGTTATATTTCAGTGGAGGAACTTCTTTCAGTGTTCTTGAATTGGCTAAGTAGATAGGGAATTGAAGGGAATATAAACATTGTAATTCTACATATCGATGTGAAGACTGCTCTTTTTTGCTCTAGTTACTCCTTACGTTTTTAAGAACTTTACCAAGGGACTTACTTATTTTTTTGTCTTAGGAGAGGGTCTCACTGTGCAATTCATGCTGACCTTGCGCTCACTTGGTGGCCCACGCTAGCCTCAAATTCACAGCCTCCTGAGTGCTGTCTCAGCCTCCTGAGTACTGGGACTACAATCATGCACTACCACAACTAGCAAGATGTTTTTTTTTTTTTGAGGCATCATAAAAAAAAAAAAAAAACATTTATTTATTTATTTGTTTGTTTATTTATTTGCTACAGGGTCTGGCTACGCAGCTCAGACTCATTCTGATCCTCCTGTCTCAGCCTCCGCAGCACTGGGATTACAAGCATGTGTAGTGGTGCATGCCTGTAATCTCCTGGTTTTGGTGGCTGGCCCTGCATGCCTGGGTTCTGGAGCTGGCACAGCATGCTGTCCTGGGAATGGAGCCTGGGTCCTTGTGCTTTCCAGGCTGGCACTTAGACTGCTGAGCTATCACCTCAGCGCATGGAGGCACCATTTTTTACTTTTGGGTGTTACTATTTTAAAAAATTGTGCTTATAAACATGTGAAAGAATAAAGATCTTACAAGGTACGTGTGTGTTGTGTTTATGTTGTCTAGTACTAGGGCCTTTGTATTTTGCTACATCCCAACTGTCCTCCCCCATTTTATTTTTCATGTTGAGATCATGGCGTGCTAAGTGATTAAGCTGCTCAAACTTGGAATCCTCTTGCCTCAGCCTCCCAGAATACTGGTATTACAGGTGTGCACCACTGTATCTGGCCATAATTGATTTTTAATTGCTGATTTTACTAAGTTCCTGTGTGTTTCGAAATACTAGCTATCTTAACTCTAGCTTTGTGTCTATCCATTGTCCTAAACTTTGATAATATCACTCATTACTTCCATGTCTGCTTAGGTACCATAATTTTTTTCAATTTGTTTTGTTTCAATTGAGATTCTTTCAGAGGACCCTGTCTTGATTAAGTTATTCCAGGGAAGACCACCAAAAGTGCCTGTGTGCTTAATAATCTTTCTGCTTACTTCCTTGAATGAGTTTACAGAGATGCTTGTTAGCCTTTTTCTTTTTTTTTTTTTTTAAATGTATTTGGTTATTACAGGGTCTCATTATGCAGCTCGGACTCCTGATGATCCTCTTGCTTTCAGTCTCCCCAGTGCTAGGATTAAAGGCATGTGCCACTATGCCTGGATTATGGCCAGCTCAGCCTGTTCTTGCCACAGTGATGTGTATCAAACCAAGGTCCCTGTGCTTGCCTAAGCTTGCCTAAGCAGGTACTTTAGTTTACTGAGCTATCTTGCTGGCCCCCTTGTTACCCTTTTGATTCGGATTTAATTTGGTATGGTGGTGTTAGGTCTGCTTTCTGAGCTGTTAACTTTCACTGTTTCTGTTTGTGTGGTACACTCTTGATTCTGCTGGCTCTGAGCCGGTTGCTACCTCTGTGCCCTCCTCGCTCCTGGAACTCTTTGGAAATGATGCTGCTGCTGAAGAAGTGGCTGAGCTCTGTCATATCTGTGGGCGCTCTGTTGCTTGGAGGGCAGAACCACTGTGGCATGAAGCCGTGTATGCGGGTCACCATGTCCCTACTTCACTGTAATTTATGAATGTTTCTTATGCTTTGTTAGTGAGCCAGAGCAAACTGCTTCCCATTCCCTTCTTATGTAAGTGACCTGGACTGTGACACTCCCCATAGTACTCTAACATCATCCTAAGTGAGCTTATCTCCAGGCAGCACTAGAGCTGCTGAGCAATGCAGTTCTAGTCATCGGTGAACACATTAGTATCTCCCAGGTTAGGAATCGACACTTGTTCTCTTTCCCATAGATGGCCACAATCTACAGTGCTGCTAGAAGATAAGAACAATGACATGTATGTTTCACATTGTACTCAAGTGGAAGTGAAAGTTATTGAGGCTTTGGAAGTTTTCTGAAGAGGTTAGAAATAACACTAGAAGTAAAAAAATATAAAGAAATAGGCTGCACCATGAGAATGGGTACTCTAATTTGAGAGCAGTCCTTTTTGATATATCACAAAGCCATGCATAATGAAATAATTAAGGTCTGATTAACAATTTCAGTTATCATAGGCCAAAGAAACATTGTTAATATGCACTTGAACCAGAAAGTCCAGCTGTTCCCATCACGTGTTCAACATTAAACTATTGAAGGCTCTGCTTCATAGGAAGGGCAACAATGTCTGGCAGGTAAACTGCAAAGTGTGGGCTTGCTCTTGGCCTTAGTCCTCAGTTTCTGGACTTAAATGACAAAAGAGACATTGCAGTGAGGTTGGCTCTGGAATTAATGTATACC
Source organism: Ctenomys sociabilis (assembly GCA_004027165.1). Classification (NCBI taxonomy): domain Eukaryota; kingdom Metazoa; phylum Chordata; class Mammalia; order Rodentia; family Ctenomyidae; genus Ctenomys; species Ctenomys sociabilis. The sequence continues at coordinate 316,918 of PVKA01000029.1, forward strand.
TGCAACCTCAAGCAGAAACACTGAAACAAAGCCTGGGATTTGGAGGCACATATATTTACGTCACTGGGCACTGATTAAGATCATTCCCAGATCTCTGGTGGTCTTAGAGTGTATATTGGATAAACGAGCAGGAAATTCAGGAGCAGAATGGCTTAACCACTGGGGACTGCTTTATAAAATGTGCGTCACAGCCATTTCCAGAAAACAGGAACAACCAGAACAGAGGAGGAACTGTTACCTGGGCAACTAAGAAATTGAAGTATAATGGCTGTGGGTGGATATGGGCATTTTCTGCTACACACATAGCTGATACTTGAAAATAATTTTTTTTCTCCTTAGATAGTATCTGTGTGCCTGAAATTTTTCTATGAAAAGGATTTATATTTTTTTAAAAGTCTCTTAGAATAAGAATAATGTGCATTTGATTATTTTAGCCTTAATGACTATTTTTTGACCTGAAATTTCTTTTTTTAGTTGTGTGTACAATGCAGATTTCATTGGTGATCACTCTTGTAGCAGAAAACATGCTCTCCACCCCCAGTTTCTTCAGTTTGTTAGTTGTGTAGGAAATAGTTCCAGTTTCAGATCCAGTTGCTCCTATCTCTTTTTCTGTCCTTTTTTTTTGTTTTTGTTTTTCTCATTTTTTTAACATTAATTTTATTGAGAAATAAATAGCAATGAGATAGTTTCAAAACAGGTCAATAGGACAGTTACAATAATTAATACATTGCATATTGTTGTTTTTGTAGTAGTCATTCATAGTATAAGATGCAGACATGATATCTTGTCTAAACACTATTAGCAGGCTAGGGAGATAGCTCAGTGGAATAAGTGTTTGCCCGGCAAGTACAAGGGCCTAGGTTCAATCCCTGGTTCTGCCAAAACAAAACAAAAAACAACAATAAATAGGCACTATTAGTACAAATTTTTCTCCTCATTGAACTAAGAGAAAGTAGCTGTGTATTTATTCTATTTTGTATAACCATATATATATATATATATATATATATATATATATATATATATATATATACATAATCTCACTACAAAATGGTCCTTCATCTGCCGTGCCCTCAGGACCCCTCCAGGGCCCCCCAGAAGCTGACACAGTGAATAAGAACTTCTGCCATGCTATCTGAACCCCCAGACCCAGCCCAAGCCCAGTCCTGGTGTGTGTGGGAGAGCTTCTGGCTTCCCTGCACCTTGGGACCTCTCCAGACCAAATACAGGCACTCTGGGTGAGTGAGACCCTCTGCCATGCCCTCAGTATCCCCCTACCCCTCCAGAGTCCATCATCCAAGCCAACCAAGTGAGTGAGAATTTCTGCCACACTCTCAGAACCCTCCGCACCCAGCCCAAGTCCAGGCCCGACTAGGTGTGTGCGAGATCATCTGTGTGTTCCTGTGCCCCCTGCACCAGGGGCACAACCGAGGGGCACAGTAGGTTTGCTCCCAAGGCTGCAGGAAGAAGGAGCTGATCACAAGAGCTAGACTCAGGCCAGTCATAATTGGATACACTCAAACTTAATAGATCTGTACCCGAATTTCAGTAGGTGCTAAGGTTGTAACTGCCCCAAAGGTCAGGAATCAATGCTATACAAAATGACAAAGTGAAGGAGCAAAACGCAATCTCAGGCCCCGAGCCCACCCAGAGCAAGTGCAGAGGGTACTAACTCAGCTCAAATGTATGAATCAATAGTGTCAGAAGTAAAGAAACCACAGCAGAAAGGTATAGAGGAACTCAGAGCAGACATAATTTTTGAAATAAAAAAGCAAATCAGATCACAAATAGTCTCTGAAGTAAAAGAATTTATAACTGCTTCTCAAGAACACACGGGTAAAAAATAGAGATGAGAAAAGCGATGGATTCCTTGAATGAGCAATAGGAAATAGATCTTATGAAGCAGAGTCAAAGAGATATAGAGGAATTTAGAATCTCAATCGCAAGCTTGCAAAGCTTGTTTCAGATCTCGAAGGTGCTGTCACAACTGAAAAGGTAAGAAAAGATCTCTTAAAAACAATTAAGATGCAGGAATAAATAATTCATCACCTGAACAACATGAGACTAATGGGCATCAGTGAGAAAGAAGGAGTCAATACAAATGAGATAAAAAGAATATGAGCAGAAGAAATAGCAGAAAACTTCCCAAATATGAGGAAACAATCTGACATTCAGGTAACCAAAGCATACAGAACACCAACAAACTACAACCCAATTAAAAATATACCAAGACAGTCAAGATCCCAGAAATCCAGCACAAGAACAATATACTAAAAGCAGCTAGAGAAAAAGAACAGATCACATTTAAAGGAAAACCTATCAGAATAACCGCAGACTTGTCTTCACAAACTATCAAATCAAGAAGAGCATGGAGCAAAGTACTTCAGGTCCTCTATAAAAACAAATTCCAGCCCAGACTACTATACCCTGCAAAATTCTCTTTAAAGTATAATGGAGAGGTGAAATACTTCCATGACAAAGAATAAATAAAGAATTTCATGATGACAAAGCCAACCCTACACAGACTACTAAAATATGTTCTACAGAGGGACCAAAATAATCAAAATGTATATGCACCAAACATAGGAACACAAAACTATATAAGTCAAATCTTAATGGACATGAAAAATCTAATATCCAATACCACAATCTTAAAAGGAGAACTTAACACTCCCTTATGCCAAAAAGAAATGTCAAGCACATAAAATATTAGCAAAGAAATAAGAAAACTGAATCAGAGCTTGGAATAAATGGACCTAGTGGACATATACAGAGTGTTCCACCCAACAACAGCTGAATACACATTCTTTTCAGCTGCACATGGGTAATTTTCTAAAACAGACCACACACTGGTCCATAGGTCATGCTTAAGTATATGCAAGAAAACAGAAATTATCCTATACATATTATCTGACCACAGTGCAATGAAACTGGAAATAAATGAGGCAAGGAAAGATAAAAACCACATAAGTACATGGAAATTAAACAATGCGTACTCAGCAATCAATGGGTCACAGATGAAATTAAATAAGAAATCCAACAATATCTACAATCTAATGAAAATTCAACCATAACTTATTAGAATTTATGGGATGGGATAAAAGCAGTTCTCAAAGGGAAATTCATAGCTGTAAACTCAAACACTAGGAAAATAGAATGGGAACAAATAAACACCACAATGATGCATCTCTAACACCTACAAAAGGAAGAGCAAACCAAACCCAGAGAGCCCAAAGAAGAAATCATAAAGATTAGAGCAGAAATTAATTCATTGGAGACAAACAAAACAGTTCAAAGAATTAATGAATCAAAAAGCTGGTTCTTTGAAAGACTAAACAAAATTGATAAGCCCCTAACTCACCTCATCAAAAAGAGGAAAGAAAAAATTCAAATAAAAGCAATAAGGAATGAAAAGGGTGTAATCACCACAGACCCAGTGGAAATTCAGAAGATTATTAATAGCTACTTTGAGAACCTTGACTCTAACACAATACAAGACACAGAAGAAATGGACAGATTCCTACAAAGGTAAAAATTATCAAAACTAAATGAAGAAGATATAACCACTCTCAATAACCCAATAACAGCCAATGAAATATAAAATGTAATTTAAAAAAGCCTACTGACAAAAAAAAGTCCAGGTCCTGATGGATTCACAGGTGAATTCTACAAGACATTTATAGAAGATATAATCCCTACACTCCTCAAACTCTTCAATGAAATTGAAAAGGAAGCAGCCTTCCCAAAATAATTCCTGGAGGCAAGTATTATACTGATACCAAAACCAGGGAAAGATGCAACTGAAAAAGAGAACTATTGGCCAATCTCCCTCATGAATATAGATGCAAAAATTCTCAATAAAATCCTAGCAAATTGAATACAATAAATTATCAAGAAGATTATACACCATGACCAGGTAGGATTCATCCCAAGGATGCAATTATGGTTCAATATACACAAATCTATAAATATAATACATTATACCAATAGCGTGAAATCTAAAAACAACATGATCCTCTCAATTGATGCAGAAAAGGCTTTGACAAACTCCAGTACTCATTCATGTTCAAAGTCCTACAAAAAATTGGAATACCAGGCCTCTTCTTCAATCTGATTAAAGACACTTGTGACAACCCAATGGCTAATATAATTCTACGTGGCAAAAAATCTGAAATCTTTTATTCTCAGATCTGGTACAAGACAAGGATGTCCTCTAGTACCCCTCCAACTCCATATAGTTCCAGAATCATTAGCTAGAGCCATTAGACAAGAATGAGAAATAAAAGGAATAAGAATAGGTAAAGAAGAAATTAAATTATTATTTGCAGATGACATGATAATTTACTTGGAAGACCCAAAAAACTCCACCAAGAAGCTACTAGAATTGATATGCAAATTCAGTACCATAAGAGGATACAAAGTCAGTACTCAAAAGCCAATAGCATTCCTCTACACAAATAATAAACACATTGAAAGGGAAATTAGAGAAACATACCTTTTACAATAGCACCTCAGAAAATGAAATACCTTGGAATTAATCTAACTAAAGAAGTCAAAAATCTTTTCAAGGAAAATTACAGTACCCTAAGAAAAGAGATCATAGTGGATTTCAGAAAAATGGAAAGATATTCTATGTTCCTGGATAGGAAGAACCAACATCATGAAGATGGCCTACTCTCAAAATTTCTGTACAGATTTAATGAAATCCCTATCAAACTGCCACCAACATACCCCCCAAACCTAGAGATTGTTCCTAACATTTATTTGGAACCAGAAAGGACCTAGAATCGCAAAGGCAATCCTGGGCAACAAAGACAAGGGAGGAGGCATCATAATTCCTGACTGGAAATTATACTATAAAGCTACTGTGATAAAATCAACATGGTACTGGCAACAAAATAGACCTGAGGATGAATGGAATAGATGAGAAGATGCAGAGGCCTCTGCAAACATGCTCAGCCACCTGATCTTTGACAAAGGGGCCAAACACACTTACTGGAAGAAAGATGGCCTCTTTAAAAAATGGTGCTGGAAAAACTGGCTCTCTCTATGCCGAAAACTAAAACTTGACCCAGCTCTATCACCATGCACTAAGCTAAAGTCAAAATGGATTAAAGATCTAAACATTAAAACAGAAACACTCAATCTCCTGGAAGAGAAAGTAGGAGGAACTCTTGAAGACATAGGGGTAGCTAAAGACTTCATGAACAAACATATATTCCCACGTGAAGCACTTGAAAGAATCAACAACTTGGATCAACTCTTCTTAAGGAGTTTCTGCGTGTCAAAAGAAATTGTCAACAGAGTGAAAAGACAACTCACAAATTTTGAAAAAATCCTAACTAATAAGCAATCAGACAGAGGTCTACTGTCTAGAATATATAAATAACTAAGATATAACAGGGTCCTCAAATTTAAAGACCCAATTCATAAATGGGCATCTGAGATGAATACACACTTTTCAGAGGACGAAATTAAAGAAGCAAATAAATATATGAAAAAATGCTCCACATCACTAGCCATCTGTGAAATGCAAATAAAAACAACACTGAGATACCATCTCACTCCAGAAAGAATGGCTATCATAAAGAAATCAACCAACAACAAATGTTGGAGAGGTTGTGGGGAAAAGGGAACACTTCTCCACTGCTGGTGGGAATGTAGACTGGTACAACCATTGTGGATATCAGTGTGAAGACTCCTCAAAAGAGTAGGACTAGAAATCCCATTCAAGCCGGCTACCCCCCTACTGAGAATTTTCCCAAAGGAACTGAAAACGTTGTATCATAGTGATATATGTGTACCTATGTTTATAGCAGCACAATGTGTGATAGCAAAATCTTGGAAACAACCAAGATGTCCATCACATGAGGAATGGTTGAAAAAGATGTGGCATTTCTATACAGTGGAGTATTACTCAGCTATTAAGAATGATAAGCTTGAAGTATTTATACTGAAGTGGATGCCACTTGAACATATGCTCGTAAGTGAAATAAACCAGACACACATGTGTAAATATCATATAGTCTCCCTAGTATAAGAACCAAAAAGCAGAAATACAAATGGAAACGTACAACAACAACTAAAATCAACTGAGTCCAATAAGCCAAAATGAATGGCATATGCTGCAGGATACTAATCAGCTTTTCTTCTGGATGGTTAACAACCTAAGTTCACAGATCAAAGTTGGAGAAATAGAAGAGCCACAAGGCCAGCCAACATTTTGGCCCTAGTCTTTCAAGGTCAGCGAAGACTCAGGACATAGGATAACCGTACTGCAACATCATGAAACTCAGTTGAGCTCCAAATTTTCTGAACAAGAAGATTATGGAGCCACAGAGGAAAGAGACTATAGTTCTATAGTGTGCCTGGGGAGAGTCACATGGAGAGAAAACTTTCTCTCAGGCTCTCAGAGCAAACTGGTCAAGCATTGGCCGTGACTCATCCACATGGATGACACAGACAAAGGATCTTCAGAATAATGTACAGGACTACAAGATAAACCCTGAGGGGACTTCACTGACCACATAAGAAACATAAAGTACATGTGTTGGTATATAAGTCTTGCTCTATCTAGGTCTTAACCATCCAGCAGAAAAGTATAAAAATGAAGTATACTTTGCGGGGCCATAATATTAAGCTGAGCTGTAAATGGCTATGGTTGACAACTTCTTTGAATAACTCACTATTGTTGTAGAATGCTGGACTGTGTTGGATTGTGTTGTCAAGTTCAAGCACCTAAGTTAGTTGAATGACAATGGAGTGCCCACCTTTGACAGATGTAGACAAAAGAAGAGGTAGAGAAAGAAAAAGTCACGATGTGTGTGTATGGACAGTACAGTTGGGATAGATAATGCTGTGCTCCTACATAATCCTATGAGAGGCAAGATTTGTACTGATGGTGGTTGGACAGGTGTCAGCTTCTAGTACTACAGTCATCCACTAGAAAAATAATTATTGAATTTTTGATATAATTCAGGTATAAAAAATAAGATAAGTAAACAGCTACACTCTTAATTTACTGATAAGAGACATCTGCTATAATAATGTCTGTAAGTATAATAACATGTATGCACCTTGTACAATACCAAAACAGTATGAAAACAGTTTGCAGTGTATTAATTTATCGAATCTGTCTTGTTAAGGTGTCTTAAAACTGTCTGATTGATATTTGTATTTCAATAAATTAAAAAACAACAACAACAAATTTTCTGAACCAGGAGATTATGGAGCCACAGAGGAAAGAGATCGAAGTTCTATAGTGTGCCTGGGGAGAGTCACATGGAGAGAAAACTTTCTCTCAACTTCTTCGGATAACTCACCATTGTTGTGGAATGCTGGACTGTGTAGGACTGTGTTGTCGAGTTCAAGCACCTAAGTTAGTTGAATGACAATGGAGTGCCCATCTCTGACAGCTGTAGACAAAGGAAGGGGTATAGAAAGGAAGAATCATGATGTGTGTGTACGGACAGTACAGTTGGGATAGATAACGCCGTGCTTCTACATAATTCTATGAGAAGCAAGATTTGCACTAATGGTGGTTGGATAGGATTTTATGTCAGCTTCTAGTACTATGGACAACCACTAGGAAAATATCAAGGTAGAAAGTATTAATTATTGAATCTTTGATGTAATTCAGGTATAAAAAATAAGATACGCAAAGAGCTACACTCTTTACTGATAAGAGACATACAGTGTAATAATGTCTGTAAGTATAATATCATGTGTGCACCTTCTATGATACCAAAACATTATGAAAACAGTTTGCAATGTATTAATTTGTCAAATCCATCTTGTCAAGGTATCTTAAAACTATCTCATTGATATTTGTACTTCAATAAAACAAAAATTAAAAAATAAAAAATAAACAAGAAAAGGAAAAATGAATATTTAAATGGCAAGAGACTACCATCTCTGACAAAACTAAACAAAAAACAGGGATACAAATGAAGGACCATTTTGTATCTGTGTATACAAAATAGTTAGGATAGATATACAGCTACTTTCTCTTAATTCAATGAGAAGAAAGATTTGTACTAATAGTATTTGAACAGGATATCATGTCTGCATCTTTTACTATGAATAACCACTAAGAAGATAATAATATGCAATGTATTAATTATTGAAACTCTCCTAATAATCAGTTTTGAGAGTGTCTCATTGCTATTTGTTTCTCAATAAAATAAAATAATGGTTCTTCATTTACATCCCCCTTTTTTGCTTAGTTTTTTCAGAGATGGGTATCCCATTGTCATTCAAATATTGTAGGTGTGTGAATTTAACAAAATAATCCAATGTAGTCCAGTAGTCCTTAATAGTAGTGGGTTATCCACAGAACTTTCAATATAATTACTCCTTTGTACGGGGAAACTTAGTTAATCTTTTTATTTTATTTTTTTAGAGAATGGTCTACACAGTATTCAGGGTCTTACTCCTAGATCAGACTCATAGTGATCTACCTGTTTACATACTCCAAAGAACTAGGATTACAAGTGTGCACCACCGCACAGCATACCTGGCAGTCGAACTCCTGGCCCCTGTTCCTCCTTCCAGGTGCTCTAATCTGCTGAGTTAAGTGACCAGCCTCCCTATGTAATGTTTTTAAATGGTTTTCCAACAGAAATACATCCAGGGGTGGCCAGTGCTCTAAGTCACTCCTCTTCTGGCAGATGGGCTGGTGGAGCTCCACCTGCTGATCTCTAGTTACTGTTACACTTGGCATGCTATAAGGCTTACAGCAATTATTGACAATGTTTGTTCCTTAGTATACAATTAATAACGTTTAAGTTGTTTATCTGTAATCATAATACTGTATCATGTAATTGTGACATGATGGTTTATTGGTAGCAGGAAAAAATGATACTGTAGACTACCAAGACTTGAATTCTAATTCCCATTTACTAGCTGACTGACCTAACTATAATGGTCTAATACTGTAATAGAATCTCCTCCTAGCATTGTGTAGTGGTGCAAATCTGTAATCTCAGCACACTGGGAAGCTGGAGCAGGAAGACTGCAAGCTCAGTTACACCATGCTTTGTGACTTTGTGGGACATTTCTCAAAATAATAAATATACAAAAGGGCTGGAGGTGTGGCTCAGTATGAAGGCCCTGGTTTCTTCATTACTGAGAAAAAAAGAAGAAAGGATTGTGAGGCCTAAACGGTGGGATGCTTATAGAATACATGACCCAGTGGTTGGCTTTCATCCAGCAATAAACATGATAGTTACTCAGGAAACACACATCAGCCCCAAACTGGGTATGAGTCAGCTTTCCATATATAATTCCTTTGAATCACTTCACAGAAAGGAGTGGGGTGCTGGAGATAAAGTGGGAAAGACCGAGTCTCTGTTGCCAGGCAGCATGCATCTTCTGGTGCACAAAAGTGGTGTCTTCATGTCACAAGTGTTTTTATCATACACTTACAACCTCCCCTGCACATTGTGCATTATGCAAATATCAAATTTTTTAGGACTTGATTTATTGTTGTTTTTTTTTTTTTTCCGGAACTGGGTATTGAACTCAGATCCTTGAGCTTACTAGGTAAGTACTGATTCTACTGAGCTATCTTCCCAGCCCCAGGACTTGATTTATTGACTTGATTCTGGTTCAAGAACATTAAGCCATTGTACTTTACATTATTGCCTTTGTGATCCTTTTTAGGAAAAAGCACAAATTTCCATAAGCCACCTGTTCCTGATAGACCTTGCTGGCAGTGAAAGAACAGGACAGAAATAGGAGAGAACAGATTGCATGAGGCAGGTGGGAAAAAGCACCATGCTTATTACTGTAGCTTTCAGAAATTTACATTTCCAGGTTACTATCTACACTATCAGTGGCAGCTGTAGCATAGTTGTCTCCATTTCAGATAATTTACATTACACCAAACCAGCATAACTCAAGCAGTATCACTAACCTTTAAACTTAGCTCCTACCTCATCTATTTGTGCTCATCCAGAGCACCATGGAGCTCACTGCCCTTAATGTGCTCCAGAACGAATGCATTCTTAGGTGCACTAATCAGCTGCTTTCTGTAGTTTTAGAAGCCTAAGGAGTCTGTCAGGCTTGCCTTTCTTGAGAAATCAAACATGATTGGTTAGAAATAACTATAGTGCTTATGATTTTTTTATTTTTTTACAGAACCAGGGATTGAACTCAGGCCCTTGCACTGGCCAGGGAGGCATTTTTTCCACTGAGCCATCTGCCCAGCCCCAGAGGATGCTTTTTTAATCTATTAAACAGAAGTGCTTATGTAGAAACACTCTGGCTGGGTGCAGTAGCACATACTTGTAATCGCAGGACTCAAGAAGCTAAGACAGGAGAATCACTGCCAAACTGAGATTAGCCTGAGCTATACAGTGAGTTCAAGGCCAGCCTGAACCACATAGCAAGACCCTGTTTCGAAAAGAAAAAAAAAAAAAAAAAAGAGTATGAACCATGCATAGACCGCTACTTAATTGAGCCATGAAAATGTGTTCATGATTTCCATCTCATAGTATGAAGTTTAGATTTTATAGGCACACACAACACATTTGAAGTCCTGTCTTGTTTTCCAGTGCCTTCTTCATATGTTTTTGGTGAGGGCACATCAGACAGACAGTAATGTTGCTAAGAATGTGCATTAAGCTCCTGAGAGAAATCCAGATCTCAGGAATTAATAAGGTCAGTGGCAGCCAGCATCGACCACTTACCTCGTGTTTTTAGTGTGTGTTTGCCCTGTGTACTTACACTTGAATGTTTACATGGCTGGTTCCATACCAAGATTCAAATTTAACATACTGGTTAAAGAACTATTTCACTGAAAAAAGAAAGGTGCAAATGATCGTGTGCATGAATCCCAAGTCCACTAGTGACAGAGAAAGCCTGGTAAGTTTTTACTTCTTTGTTTTTTTGTTTTGCTTTACTTTGGTGGGGGGGGTGTAAGTCAGCTATTTGAATGTAAATGTTTACATTTGGAACATTATATAAGTTGATATAAAGCCACTAAAAACACAAGTGAACTAATCACCAATCTACTTTTGCTTCATGGAGTGATTTCTGAAGAAGGACATGGAGTTGCTTACCTTTTACAAACCACATTTGCTTTGTGGTGCAGCAAGTCATGAGATTTGCAGAAGTGACCCAAGAGGTGGTAGTTGCCAGACAGGTAGACAAGGCCACATGTGGCTACTGCCTGGGAAGCGATCCAGAAAGCAGATACAAGGAGGCCTACCTAGATGGAGCCCGGCTGTGGCATTGTAGCATTTGGCTCTTAAATTTTTAAAAATTAACTTTATATAAGGCAACTGTTCAATTCCTTCTTTTCAACAACCAAATGCAAAAAAGGTTTAAACCAGGAAGTAAGGTTAAAATGCCATGACTTATTGCTCCGGGCCTCTGCACTTCAAGCTTGTTTAAGCTTTCTCTTCTGTGCAACCTTTTAATTTGATGTGATCCTATCCAGAAGCCTTGGTCACCAAGGGAGGTCTCCAGAGCTTTCCAGCTTTGCCACTGTGAGGGTTTGGGCATCAACGATGAGCAGACTGTCCCGACAGATGAAGAGCTTGGAGACATGACATCACCTGCCACAAAAGATGAAGGATGAGTTGGAAAAGGAAGAACTAGAAAGGCACAGCAAGATGATGAAAAGGAAGGCTGGCTTTGGGGTCCTGCAGAGGTATCCTCGCCCTTAACTCTTGGAGCACCACTGCTGTGGCTTCCTGTGTATCGGGCGGGAGCAGAAAATTCCTTCGTACACCACACCTGGCAAGGTCACGTCTATCGTGGGGCCTAGGCAGCAGGAGCCAGAACAAAGTAACACTTGTTCTCGTCAGACGGAAGGTGAGGGATGTACCGGACGGAAGGTAGGCAGGCGGTTCCCGGGTTCGGGAATGGCATAGATGCATAAGTGGCGCCTCGCTGAAGGGTCAGCACTGAGCATCATCGCAGCGATAGATTTGATCTCCTTTGCTTTTTTGTAACTCGGTCCCCAAAGTTCAATGGAAAGAGGAGCAGACTCCATTGTGGGCAAGGTTGGATTTTTCTGTCAGCAACGGAAAGGTAGACTCACCCTGAAATCCAAGCTGGGTTCATCCGAAACAGCCTGAATACATCTGCCCAAGGAAAATCAGGTCAGTTTTGCTGGTCCAGAACAGTATGTGCTTTGCAGCTTCAGAAGTTAGTCAGTTTTGCACAAAAGTGATATATGGGATTGTCTCCATTCGTTTTTTGTTTTTTTTTTTTTTACCTTGCTTTTTACCTTTTGCTGCTGGGGCTTGAGCCCCAGACCTGACACAGTAAACCTGAACTACACCACTGAGCTTCTCAGCTCCAGCGTAAATGGCTTAAAGCACATATTCTATCTTTTTCACCGGTTCCCCTTTCAAAATGTAATTTTTTTTTAATTTTTTAATTTTTTTTATTTTATTGAACTACAAATGTCAATCAGACAGTTTCCAGACACCTTAACAATACAGATTCGATAAATTAATACATTGCAAACTGTTTTCATAATGTTTTGGTATTGTACAAGGTGCATACATGATATTATATTTACATATATTATTTTAGCAGATATCTCTTATCAGTGAATTAAATTAAGAGTGTAGCTGCTTACTTATCTTATTTTTATACCTGAATTATATAAAAAGTTCAATAATTATTTTCCTAGTGGATGATCGTAGTACTAGAAGCCGAAAATGTAATTTAAAAATTATTGTTTTCACTTGCCTACCAGTGTGTGAGTGAGCCGACACGGGGCCCGCTGGATCCTCATTTAACCTATAGCCCAGGCCCAATATGGAACCTGAATGAGAACTCCCTGCAAAGAGGCTAGAGCAAGACCCACCCAGCTGATTCAAGAGCAGAACATCTTGACAGGGAGGCACAGAGGGTTAAACTCCAAAGGCTGCGACAGGAAGAAGTGGAGCACAGCAACCAGACCCAAGCCACACCCACTTGGACGAGTTTGAACTTGGTAGATCTGGATTTGGTGCTAAGGTAATAACTCTATCTAAGCTCTACACAAAAGGTCAGAAGACAGTGCTGTAGAAAATGACAAAGAGAAGGAATAAAATGCAGTCTCAGGCCCCAAGCCCACCCAGAACAAATGCAGAAGACACTCTCATAGAAGAAATTGAAAATCACACACCTGAAATAATACTGTCGGAAGTAAAGAAACAACTGCGGAAAGGTATAGAAGAAATCAGATTAGAAATAATTTCTGAACTGAAAAATGTAGCGATAACTAAAATCAAAGTACTAAGTGCTTCTAAAGAATACACTGATAAAAAAATAGAGCAGAATATAATAATGATGGAACCCCTGAATAAGCAACATAGGAGAGAAATAGAATATATGCAACACATTCAAAGTGATACACAGGTAATTAAAACCTCAATCACAAGCTGGCAAATCCATTCGAGTGAAAGTGAAAATAGACTTTCTGACTTTAAAGACACCATTGCAGCTAGTGAAAAAGTAAACAAGGATCTCTTAAAAACAGATGCAGGAAAAAAAAATTCAACACCTGCAAGATGATGCAAAGATGAACAATGTGAGACTAATAGGTGTCAATGAGAAGGAAGGAGTCAATATAAGTGATGTAAAAAGAATATGGGCAGAAGTAATAGCAGAAAACTTCCCAAATATGGGGCAACAATCTGACATTCAGTAACCGAACCATATAGAACTCCAAATAACATGAACCCAATTAAAACCACTCCCAGACATATAATAATCAAGATCCCAGAAATTCAGCACAGGAACAGTATACTAAAAGCCGCAAAAGAAAAGAAACAGATCACGTTTAAAGGAAAACCCATCAGGATAATGGCAGATTTCTCTTCACAAATCATCAAGAAAGTAGAGCATGGAGCAGAGTACTTCAGGTCTTGCAAGAAAACAAATTCCAATGCAGACTGATATACCCTGCAAAACTCTCTTTCAATTATAATGGAGAAGTAAACTACTTCCATGACAAAGAACAACTAAAGAATTTCATGATGATAAAGCCAAGCCTACACAGAATACTAAATGATGTTCTAGAGAGGGAGCAAAATGATCAAGACCCCATGAACGAGAATGGAAAGAACTCACCAAATAGGGCAAACAATTAAACACAGGAAAATAAGAGGTATACAATAGTGGTTTTTCAGTTATTCTTTTGTGTACAGCAGCAAAATATTTCCATCAGCACACTCTACAAATGGCCTTCTCTTGCACCCTATGGGTCATGATTTCACATGGGTCTACAGGGTGGATTTCAAGGAAATAGCTGTAGCTCAGTCCCACAAGTGACACCTGGCCACCAGTAAGCATTATGGGCACTCTCTGTGTCCACAACACATAACAACTTTGTGTGATATCCTATCCCCAAACTGTTAGAAGTGCTGGTCATTTATTTGTCATTCCAGTATTTATCGTATGTTTTATTCTTAGTTAAGATACCACTGATCAAATGTACTATATATTTAGTTCTTCTTCTTCCTTCTCCTCCAGAGTTTTTATTATTTTAGTTTTTTAATAGATTGCAAAATGAAAATAAATTATTTATAAACATAAATGAATATAACAATGAAAATTGTCCAAAATAAAAATGAAGAAAATTTACAGATCATTCATAATAGTTCACTGTGTCAAAACCAAGAAACTTATATTCATATAAGTAGAATTCTCAGAGTAGGAAAGAGTAGACAATAAATATTTAAAGATTTAAAATTTCTGAATTTAGTTCAACTTACCAAGAAAAATGAACCCTTTGCACAAGAAATTTAAATAAAATCATACTAAGATACACAAAAACGAAATTGTCCAAAACTTATCATAACGAAAAAAATGATTAAAGCATACGCATAAAAATATTAACTATGGAGGAACAAAATTAAATAGCATCTTATTCCACTTTAGAAAGAAAAAATAAGGACAAAGTGTGTAAGAAACTAGACTAATTAAAAGACTGAAAGAAAAAAAAATCTATTGGCTTTGAATTTTATGCTTAGCAAACATACCTTTGAAAACTAAAGGTTAAATATTTTCTAGTTATACAAATTTGAAATATTTTAATACCTCCAGAAGTAGCATATAGGAAATAACACACAGCATAATTCAAAAGGCATGAGAAGTTGCAGTATGCTCCTGGATGAACAATAAAGAGCTCTCAAAGTGATAGTTATGCAGGACTATATAAAATATATTGATGAATCCTTATTTAAAAGGTCATTGAAGATTTCTATGAAACAGTACCAATCTTATGTCAGGTTACACACATTTTTTTTCATATATATGTGTGTGTATGTGTGTATAAAGGACAGGGAAGAAGTAAAATAAAGTCAACAGAAAATGGAAATATACTTTTTGAAGTTTCTAACACTAGGAAAAGATATCATATGATGTCTTTTTTTTTTTTTTTACAGTTTGAACCAACTGAAGAGATTTATTTTTGACACAAATATGTAACCTCAACATGAGATGTCTAACTAAAGCAGGCATTTCCAAAGAGTGCAAGACAGCATCTCCTCTTCTAGGGCTTAGGCTTTGCCCAGAACTCCTGATACGTGGACTAGCCCATACCAAGGGTCATTGCACCCACAACAAAGCCTCGGGCTGCCACGCGCATATGGATCAGGTGCACAGACATTTTGGTGTTTCCCCTGCTCTTCAGTTTGTATAAGCCATATGCAACAATTGCTGCGAAGCCTGCAATTCCAATAGGGACAAACAGTGCTTCTTTAGCTTTTTGAATAAGTTTAGATCCCTGATCTTCATTGTATGAAGAAAGAGAAACATCTGTGTTGCTTGACATGGTAACTGCTTGAAGACTCTTCTGATAACCACAGAACACCCCAAACTCCACCACTGGACGGTCTCAGCCGCCAACCCACACTCGCAGCTCTCCACCTCGTATATAATGTCTTTTAGATAAATTCTAATTCAGAGATATAGTATAAATCTTAAAACAAAAATTAAGATTAAGCAATATTCAGAAAATTAAATACTAATTATTTTAAAATTAAATGTTTCAAAACAATTGAACTCAAAAAAAGTTTTCATGACAGTAAAGAAGTACTAAGAATAAAACATAAGATAAATGCTGGAATGACAAATAAATGACCAGCACTTCTGACAGTTTGGGGACAGGATATTGCACAAAGTTCTAGTGTGTTGTGGACATGGATAATGATCATGACACTTACTCACTTGTGGGACTGAGCTACAGCTACTTCCTTGAAATCCACCCTGTATACCCATATGGAATCTTCACCCATAGGGTGCAAGAGAAGGCCATTTGTAGAGTGTGCTGATGGAAATATTTTGCTGCTGTACACAAAAGAATAACTGAAAGACTACTATTGTATACCTCTTATTCTCCTGTGTTTAATTGTTTGCCCTCTTTGGTGGGTTCTTTCCATTCTCGTTCATGGGGTCTTGATCATTTTGCTCCCTCTCTAGAACATCATTTAGTAGTCTGTGTAGGCTTGGCTTTATCATCATGAAATTCTTTAGTTGTTCTTTGTCATGGAAGTAGTTTACTTCTCCATTATACTTGAAAGAGAGTTTTACAGGGTATATCAGTCTGGGTTGGAATTTGTTTTCTTGCAAGACTTAAAGTACTAAACTCCATGTTCTTCTTGCCTTGATGGTTTGTGAAGAGAATTCTGGCATTATTCTGATGGGTTTTCCTTTAAATGTGATCTGTTTCTTTTCTCTAGCAGCTTTCAATATATTGTTCTTGTCCTAGATTTCTGGGATCTTGATTATTATATGTCTGGGAGTGGTTTTAATTGAGTCAACGTTATTTGGAGTTCTATATGGTTCGGTTACTGAATGTCAGATTGTTGCCCCATACTTGGGAAGTATTCTGCTGTTACTTCTGCCCATATTCTTTTTATATCATTTGTATTGACTCCGTTCTTCTCATTGATGCCTATTAATCTCACATTGTTCATCTTTGCATCATCTTGCAGGTGTTGAATTATTTTTTTCCTGCATCCTAGTTGTTTTTAAGAAATCTTTGCTTACTTTTTCACTAGCTGCAATGGTGTCTTTAAAGTCAGAAAGTCTATTTTCACTTTCACTCAAATGGGTTTGCCAGCTTGTGGATTGAGGTTTTAATTTCCTGTATATCACTTTGGATCTGTTTCATACATTCTATTTCTTTCCTATATTGCTTATTCAGGGGTTCCATCATTTTTATATTCTGCTCTATTTTTTTATCAGTGTATTCTTTAGAAGTACTTAGTACTTCTTCGATTATAGTTATTGCTACATTTTTTAGTTCAGAAATTTCTAATCTGATTTCTTCTATACCTTTCTGCAGTTGTTTCTTTATTTACAACACTACTATTTCAGAGATTTCAAGTTTGTGATTTCCAATTTCCTCTATGCTAGTGTCTTCTGCATTTGTACTGGGTGGACTCAGGGCCTGAGGCTGCTTTTTGTTCCTTCTCTTTGTCATTTTGTATACCACTGACTTTTGACCTTTGGTGTAGAGCTTAGATAGTTATCACCTTAGCACCAGGTCTGGATCTATGAAGTTCAGACTCCTCCGGGTGGGTGGAGTCTGGTTGCTGTGCTCCACTTCTTCCTGCTGCAGCCTTGCAGGTGGTCCCTTGTGTCATGCTGGCAAGATGTTCTGCTCCTGAATCAGCTGGGTGGGTCTTGCCTCCAGCCTCTTTGCAGGGAGTTCTGCTGAAGGGTTCTACGCTGGGCCTGGGCTCTGGGTTTCTTCAGGATCTGGCAGCCCACGTGGTCTCACTCACAAGCTGGACGTGCTGTCTGGGTTGGATTATGATCCAGCAGCCAAGGTCTTCCCAGTGGCACACCCAGCCTGCACTCTTCTTAGTAATTCTTTCTTTATTTTATTTTATTTGTTTTGGTGAAACCAGGGATTGAATTTAGGCCCTTGCGCTTGCCAGGGAAGCACTTATTCCACTGAATCATCTCTGCAGCCCAATTCTTTACTACCATGAAAACTTTTCCTTGGTTCAATTGTTTTGAAACATTTAATTTTAAATTAATTAGTATTTAATTTTCTGCATATTACTTACTCATAATTGTTTTAAGATTTATACTGTATATTTGACTTATAATCTATTTGAAAGACATGATATATTTTCTGCTGATTTAGAAACTTTAAAAAGTATATTTCCACTTTCCATTGACTTTATATTACTTCTTCCCTGTCTTTTTATACACACACACACACACACACACACACACACACACACACACACACACGAAAAAGACATGTATAACTCCACATAAGATTGATACTGTTTCATAGAAGTCTTTAATGACCCATTAAATGGATTCATCTATTTTACATAGTCCTGCATAACTATCACTTTGAGATCTTTTTACTCTTCATCCAGGAGCATACAGCAATTTCTCTTGCCTTCTGAAATATGCTTTTTGTGGTTGCCTATATGTTATATCTGGAGTATTAGAATATTTCAAGTTTGTATAACTGGAAAATATTTTACTTTTAGTTCTCCAAGGTATATTTGCTAAGTATAAAATTCAAAGAGGACAGATCTTTTTTTTTCTTTCAGTCCTTTGAATTCTAATAATGTGAATATAATTTTCTTTATTTTGACACAGAATGAGCAAAATGACTTATTTGTAAATTCTTCATTTTTATTTTGGAGAATTTTTATTGCTACTTTCATTTAAGTTTGTAAACAATTTATTTACAAAAATAAATAAACTTTAAAAAAATTCTTGTTAGTATTAATTATTGAATCTGTATATAATTGAATCTGTATATATAATTCTGTATATATATATATTGAATCTGTATATATAATTCAGATATAAAAAATAAGATAAGTAAACAGCTACACTCTCTTAATTCACTGATAAGAGACATCTGCTATAATAATGTCTGTAAGTATAATATCATGTATGCACCTTGTACAATACCAAAACATTATGAAAACAGTT
>PVKA01000030.1:0-80358 GCA_004027165.1 Ctenomys sociabilis
ATGCACAGAAGCTGTGGGTGCAGTGCAGCTGTGTACGCACAGAGCTGTGGGTGCAGTGCAGCGGTGTACACACAGACGCTGTGGGTGCAGTGCAGCTGTGTACGCACAGAAGCTGTGGGTGCAGTGCAGCAGTGTACGCACAGAAGCTGTGGGTGCAGTGCAGCCGTGTACGCACAGAAGCTGTGGGTGCAGTGTAGCTGTGTATGCACAGAGCTGTGGGTGCAGTGTAGTCGTGTGTGCCTCTAAAAGGACTCATTTCTTAAATGATCTCAGCACCTTGTGAAGCATACAGGGGACAGGAATCTCTTGCCACCAAATGGCACTATGCAGGGCCTTGGGCCATTGCAGACTGGACCACAGCTGATCCATCAGACTGGGATGTGTGTGTGCCTGAGCCCTAGCCAGCCAGTTCTCTGTCCCTCAGCCCCTGTGATTCCTACCCATGGCCCAGGTAGGATACCCTGGGGAGCCTTCATGGCATAGACCCTGATCTTTCTAGATGCCAGGCCTGGCTCACAAGCCTCCCATCTCCTCACCCCTACAGGCCTCACAGGCACTCATAAGGGTGCAGCGGCCCAGCCCTACCTGTGCTGGACAGCGCTTGCAAGGTGCTCCTCAGGTGCTGCAGGGCCACAGGTGACACTTCATAGCGTGATGCGTCCAGAGTCGGAACCTTCTGACACCTTCCAAACGCTCCGTCTGTGGGAAGAGGAAGGCGAGAGAGAGAGGGTTTGGTCTTCAGAGAGCAGGAAGGCCCACGTGCACTCTAGCTAGCTCTGCGCAGTAGCCTCAGGATGGTGTGCTTCAGAAGCTGGGGGCCTTGACGACACAAGTGCATTTCCCTGATAAAAAACCAAGTGTCACAAGACCACCAGTGCAGAAGACAGAGGAAAAGTAGCTAGGGGCCCAGGGTGGCTTGAAACCACACCAGCCTGCAGTGCCTAGGTGCAGAGATAGGGACCCCATGCACACCCCCTGCCTCTGAGCATTTGTGCACGGCCTTCCCTACACTGCACACATGCAATGTGAGCCCTGCGGCTGCTCACTCAGTAACAGAAAGTCGCTGGCACTCGGGGCCCACTCTGGAGAGGAACATGGACACTCAGGAAACACAAACATTAACTTGCAGAGGCCTCAAGGGCCTCCCAGGATAGCCTGAGCCAGAAGCCTGCTCTGATGACCAGCAAGCAGGGTCACAGATGTGGCCACAGCTGCCAGGCTGAGCTAGCTCTCACCCCTGTCCACAGTGGCAGACCCCGTGGCTCACAGCCCTGCACACCACAGCCTCTAGCTGCCTGCGCCCATCAGTCTTTACTCAGAAGCTGTGTGCTTCGAGATGAGCTTGGTGGGGGGCCTCAAATATTCAAATTCCTTCTCCTGCTTGCACAAAGGACTAATTCAGGGCCTAGGGTTTCCCACACAGGGCAGCTATCTGCGGACGGGACCACGGAGGGAAATAGTTTCCTGCATTGTTCACAACAGTCGCCACCAGCGTGGCTAAGAAAGCCACTCAGACACAGCGGCCAGTGCGATGAGCAGACTGCCCCGGCTGGGCCGGGCTGCTCAGAGGCTGGTCCAAGAATCCCACAGGTGTGCCCGCCACCGCAGTCAGGTTAGCAGAACACAGCCTTGGCACATGCACACCTTGGGATTTCTATGGCACTTTGCAAACAGGGGTTGCAGAGAACAGCAGGCCCAGCTGTGTGGAGCATGCAGCAGAGCCGTGAGGACCTTCTGCCGCTGGCCCTCCTCAGCAGGTCCCCTGCTCAGCCCCACCCCACAGTGTGGCCGCACAAAGCCAGAATGGCTTCCCGGACACAGGGCCTGCAGCCCACCCAGGGTCACAGAGGGGACGTTCCTGCTCTTTCCTGTCAAATACTGAGAACTGTGTGTGTGTGTGTCTGCGTGTGTGCGTGCTATGTTCTGGAGGACAGACTGGGGAAGAGAGAAGAGAGGAGCTGCAGTGACAGCTACTAGCTGTTCACAAAAAGTGAAGGACGCAGCACCAGCAGCGTACAGGAGTGCTGAGGGCAGGAAAGGCACAACCCTTTGCGGATGGGTGCAGCGCCCAAGGCCAGGGGCCAGGGGGAGCGGAGCTGGGTTCCTGAGTCCAGGCTAGGACCTGGCCAGCGACTCTCCAAGTCCCGGGCCACCCTAGCGTCCAGACCCTCCTTCAGGACCCAAGTACTCTGAGAAACCACAGGATAGAAGGAACAAAGACAGGTAGAGAGGAGGCCAGGCGATCATAGCTAAAACTGCACTTAAAGGACACTGATCTGCACAACCCCGCAGAAGTGACCCTGGAGTCCACGTCAGCTTCCTTTGGTCAAATAAGACTCTGTCCTTCTGGACCAATCACACTTAAAACTCCTCAGGAACCCCATGCTCATAGTCTGTAAGTGGTGGCAGTGACACAGAGCAGGAACCTGACGCCAAGACAAAGGGATGGGCTGACACAATTCAAGGAGCGCTTCAATTGCCTGTTTTAAAACCAGCAACAGAGGGGCCACCCGTACCTGCACAGTGAGCCAATGCCTCTCTAGGGGTGAGCCACCCTTTCCTGGGTGTCCAACTCAGGACAAGCATAAATTCCAGTATAAGTCTCTGTCTATCTCTGTCTCTGTCTGTCCGTCTCTCCCCTCCCCCCACACCCTTTCTTTTACTTGAAATTTCCACCTCATAAATCTCTTTATGTCTCTGACTGACACATCCTAAAAGATCTTTTCCAAGACTTGAGGCAGCAAACCCACAGACATTCCACAGCAGGGTGGGGCAGTCCCTTGCCTCAGCTCAGGAACCTCTCTGGATGTCTGGTGACCAACACTACTGGCACATTGAGTGCTTTGCCACCAACATAGCCCAGGTATCTGGACTTCTGGCCGCACCCCAGGCCAACAGTAGGGTACCACCTGAGACCCCAATGGCCACGGAAGCCGGCAGGGGATGTGTGGTGGGGCGAAAGGGCTAGGGTGCAGCCCCAAGTGCTCCCCAGAAGTGGGCACCCAGAACTTGGCAGTAACTACAGGAGAATCCGTCTGTGGGGAGCTGAACACCCCCAAAGACATGGGGAGAATCACCTTCCTGTGGAAACTCAAGACCCTCAGGTTTCCATAAGGAAAAAAGGCCAGAGACACTTCCTATGTATTTTGGGACTTTCCATGTAGTTGTTTCTCTTCTCGGATACAGCGGCATTATTTTTTAAACTTGATATTTTGCAAACAATGTTGTGAATATGTTCTCAGAATATTTATCAGATTTCTTGAACCCTTTCTTTCAAACATATATAGAATATATTAAATACATATAATTCAAAATACTTAATCATGCACTTCATGATTTGAAGGTTAAAACAGAGCCAACCACTGACTGCTTTGCCCCTAGACAAAACAGCCGAGCGAGCACAGGGTGGACACAGAGCACAGCCCAGGAGCGCATCTCCGTGAAGGCCCACACCGTGCAGCCGAGACACGGGGGCACCAGCGCTGGGCGCCTGCACAGGAGAACCAGAGCACCTGCAACCCCTCCCCGGCGCTACCCCGGGGGGGTCCCTTGGTCAGCAGTGGTGCCTCGCCCCAAAACTGCCCAGAAGGCTGAGTCCAGCAGGCCGCCCCTCGCAGAGCCTTCCTGGTGTCCCTGGATGCTCAGCACCAAGACCCCTCTGGGCCCAAAGCCCCTCATCAGTGGACATCTGCTCCGCTTCCTGCTTCCTATGTCCCTGGTCTTCTCCCCTCTGTGTAAGCCAGCCCTGGAGCCCTGGCCTGGGGAAGGTTCTGGTCTGAGCCTTGCGCAGAGATCTGGGGTCACAAAATCATGAACACCATGGGGATGAGAAAGGATTCTTACCTGAGAGAAATGAGATGACACTGCATTTCCACCCATCTGTCGTGTGCCACTGTTATCACCCAACAATGTGTGTGCACCCATGCTGCTGACCAAGGGGCACCCTTGGGGCAGCATTAGGGAGGGTTGTAGGGTGCTCTGGTTCCCCTGTTGCAGGCACACACAAGCACCCCACACATTCTACCCCAACTGCCTGACCCACAGGGACCCGAGATGCCACTAATACTGCCACACAGGGCCTGACTCTTGCAGGCTGCTCTGTAGGAATCTACTTGAACTGTGGCCACTGGATTATCCCCAGGTCCCAAGGATTCCAGAAGGGCCCCATCCCTTACAGGGCAGAGCAGGAGACCCCCCCTCAACCCTAGATGACACTGCGGATGAAAAGAGAGCAGGCGCCAAGGTACCACGGGCCGGTGCCACTCCATCGAGTGACTTCAGCACACATGGAGCAGCACAGGAACAAAAGCCTCATTTAAAATGAGACTTGTCACTGACGCAGGCTAGAACTGGGGATCAGCTTTGCCTACTTGAAAGGGAAGGTGCTAACTTCTTGGCTGGATAAAGAATGTCACAAGGCAGAACTAATCGTGGTCATCACTGTGTCAGCTGCCACTCCTGGGTGTGCTGCACACCCCACACAGAAGCCATGTTACCAGCGTCACCTTGGAGGATGGCCCACCTCATGTGGACAGACAAGCAGGCCTGGGCCCATCCCCGGGCCCAAGGCTGTCCTGCTCTGCAACTGACACTCAGCCCATCTCAGCCTTCTCTGGGTCTGTAGGCTGCCATGGCCTGCCTGCCCCACTACAGACATCTGTGCACACTTGTGCCTATGCACACGCACAGTGCATTCATGGCCTTCCAGCTCCACACACAGGCATACACACACACATGTACATGCGTGCACGCACAGTGCATTCATGGCCTTCCAGCTCCACACACAGGCATACACACACACATGTGCATGCGTGCACGCACAGTGTATCCATTGTGCTCCGGCCCTACCCACAGGCATATGCACACATATGTACATATATGCACACAATGCATGCACTTCCACATGCTTCTTATGCACAGCATTTTCCTAAGTGTGAACACATGCTCACAGACTCACTCACATATATACACCTCACGTACACCTCCACACATACACACGTGTGCCCAGGTGCACACATTCATGCACACAGTTGCATGCACTCTCACATGGGTTATCTCCATGCCAGCTACTGTACTCTCCCTCATGAGTCCCCAGAAGGAAAGGGTCACTGCTCTAGACACTACATTCCCCCAGCTCACATTCTCCTAGTACTCATGGCTCACCCCAGAGAGGATATAGCTCAGCACCTGCCTGGCAAGTGCAAGGTCATGAGTTTGATTCTCAGCAGTGAAAGAAAGAAAGAGAGAGGGAGAGGGAGAAAGATGGGGGGGGGGAATGGGGACTCCTGTGAAGTGCCTTCCATGAGCCATGGGCCTGATTTGCTAGAATACAAATAGGCTAAGAGGTGTCCAACCCTGTCACTGGATGAAGAGCTTGCTGGGTGCCAGCTCAAGGGCCCAAGTTGGGGATGCCCTAGAGAGGCGGGCATGCGCACTGATCCCTGCCCTGTCTCTCCACTTGGAGTCAGAGGGCTGATTTTCTCCCCGTCTCCCCCCCCCCAGCAGGGTCCTACAGTGCTCTGAGCACAGAATAACTCTATAGAGAAGGGCAGGGCTCTACTGCCCAGGGGCTCTGCAGGGCCTTGGTGCCAGAGGGCCTATGCCTCCACTTTCCATGACTATGGTTTCTCAGAGGATGGCCCAGAACCATCCAGTCAAACCCTCAGGATGCGGATAGAGCAAACTGGCCTAGGTCCCCTATAACTGAGTTGCTCTGGGTGTGCAAGGAGAGACAGTCATGGGACCTAGTTGTGAGTCAAGCTAACAGCTAAGAAAGGTGCATTTCACTTGCCTGGCACCTCTCTGGGGAGATGCATGCAGAATCCTTGGGCCCTGGGGCCGGGTGCCTCTTCCACCACTGCAGACCATGGCCTCTGCAGACCCCGTCCACCTCCCTCTCTGCTGAGGCCATGGCCAGGCAGTGATGTCGCAGGCCCTCCTCCCCTGTGCACACTCTGATGGAGATTTCAGCAGACTGCAGTTTCCTTTGCAGATACAGGAATCTCATCTTCACCTAATACTGCGCCAATTTATGTTTCCGTTTGCCATTTATTTCCTTTGCTTATTTCCAGAGCTTCGTGATATGGGCATGCCTACAGGCTTTGGGGATTAGTCCAGAATCGCCACCTGACTCAGTAATTCCCTGGGGGGTACTGCAATGGCATGTGCATGCACCTGCCCGTCACGCGCACACAGCCCCTCGGCTCACCCTGCCTGCGGGCATCTGTCTCAGTTCACTAAGTTCTCTTCTTGTTTGTGACCAGGAGGCAGGAGAGGGTCCACAGCTCTAAGTCTCTGGGAGAAGGACGGGCCAGAAATTGTACTGACATGATTGTAGGCCAGCGACCCAATAAGCAGAACCGCAAGGGTGAGGCTCAAGAGCTGGGGCAGGGACCCGGGCTGCTTTTCTCCATGGTCACAAAACAGAGCGTTCAGGTTTGCAAAATGCTGTGTGATCCTTCTCACGTAAGACTTCGAAACTCCTCCAGCACCTACTGCCAGCGCCAGGGCTCAGGCCCTGAGGACCAAGCAGCAACAGTGACCCCTGGTGGCCACCTTCCCAAAAGCACCAGGCTCCACTGAGCTCCAGTCCCGGGATCCACCCAGTGCCGAGGCCAGGAGACAGTAGGGCTAGGACTGGTGACAACAACACCCGGAGGGCAGGAGAAGCAACACACATGTGCTCATGCTTACTCAGAAACGCACACGATGTACGCACAAGGCCACACTCATAGCAGGCGTGCATACCTGCACACGGGCACCGGCTCATGTGCAGGGGCACGCACACCATCACAGAAGAGTGCAGTGGGCACAAAACTCACACCCCCATTCACTTACACATACATGCACACACACTCCTGTAAGGTGCACACTTTATCTGACACATACATTCACATGCACACATTAAGAATCGAGCACAGCCACCCAGACTGCCCCCAAGTGGATACAAGTGACCCCACATCAAAGTCGATAGATACCTGACCAGAAACCAGACCGGGGACCCCTAGTGCAGGGCCAGAACAGGCACTCACTTCTGTGGGTCAGGACCAAGACAGGGGCCCCCTTGTGCTGCGAGTGAAAAGGAACCCATCTGTAGGCAACTGCTGTCCCTACTGTAGCTCAGCCTTTGGCCCCAGGCTCCAGGGTCTGTCTTCTCTCAGAACAGAGCCCTCCCTTTCGCTCCCACACCCTAGGACCCCTGACATCTGGTCCTCATCCCTGCCAAAAAGGAGCTTCCCCTTCAGCTGTCTTGGGACCTGGAAGGCCATGGACACAAGAAGTCTCCTCTAGCAGGACCCCTGGGCTGCTTATGGCTGCTTTTGAAGAAGAGTGAAGTCAGGCTGGCCTGGCTCTAACCTCCAGAAGGAAAGGACCTCTCAGAGCTCCGTCCTGCCCCTGTGCCTCCTGCCATTGAGCAGGGCACAGTTCTGTTCCCAGGAGGTTGGGCAGTCACAGCTCTGAGTGCTGCCCCAAGTACCCACGAGCCTCAGATGGGTCCTGGGAGGAAACACCCTGGGCCCCCGAGGTGTGGGCTCCAGAAGCCCAGGCTCTCCAAGCTCCAGCCACTGTGCAGCCTGGCAGCTTGGTTCTTAAAGACAAGTGTGGACAACCTGGGGCCAGTCCCTTTGAAAACCACTTCTCTTCCAGGGTTTCACAGCAGCTTGGCAGCACTGGCCAGCCACAGAAAGCAGGGCAGGCAAACAGAAGGACGCTGCCAAGCAGCTACTGCCCTCAGGCGGGCCTGGGGTGTGGACGGATGGAAGCACTGAGCCACCTGTAGCAGCCCTGTCTGTGAATAGCCAGGCACCCATCTCCGCATCACCTGCGGGCCATAACAAGGCTGGCACAGAACCCAGCGGTACACACACGACTGCCCCTTGGTCAGGTCTGCAGGCCACCAGCCTGTGGCACCGCCTCACACCAGGACCTATGCCCAGCCCTTCTAGGGCCACCTCCTGGCCCTCAGAACTGTCCCCAGTTCACCTCTGTGGCCTTCCTGACCCAGGTACCTGGCCTTCCATCCAGAGTCTGTGAGCTGGCACTTGGCTTAGGAAGAATTACACAGGAGGCATCTTTTTCTGATGCAAATTAGCAAAATCTTCCCTGCATGTCCACTCTTAAAATAGGAGCTGATGCTCACATGTGATTTCTGATGTGCCCAGCCCTATTCCCACACGCATGCACACACACGTGCACACACATACATGCGCGCACACACTCTTAGCCAGCCCTGAGTGCTCTAAGCTACCATGCCCTTCGTCTGTCACAAGCCCAGGCCCACAGAGGAGAGTTGCAAGGTTATAGGACAGTACAGTATCCAGCTGGCACTTGGCACAGTGAGGGGTCGGGAAACCTGAATTGCGAGCTCCAGGTCCTGGGCAGTTAGGAATCTGCCTCACTACCGTCATGTGGCCTCAGTCCAGGGAAAGGAAGCCCTTGGGGGCTGAGGCAAGGATGGGCATGTGGTTCTGCTAGCCTGTGCGCGCTGCTATGGTTATTCACAGGCGCTCTGTCCTTGGTGTGCACCAGGAACAAGCAGACTCTTGCCCCGCAGGTGGATCTGTGGCTCGGCAACCACCCGCCACTATCTCCTCAAGGAAATGGCACCACAGAACAGGTGGGAAGCAGGTCCCCATCCCAGGAGGAAGAGGGAGCGGATCCTGTCCCGTGCCAGGCCAAGGCCAGCTGCCTGTTACACCTGAGAGCCTTGTGGAAACAGTGCCCATAGACCAGTGAGGCCCTCCGCACCTGGGCCAGCTGCTGCCAGCCCAGCCCAGGCAGCCCCAGCCCCATGGCCCACCACAAGGCCAGCAGCACCCAGTTCAGTCTGACTGTGTACCTCCAGGCCGCAAGGGGAGACATCAGTTCTCAGCCCAAGAAGGGTGCCTCTCACCTCTCAGCTGAAGCCTGATCCAGGTGTCAGAGCCCAGCACCCTTCACAGACACGAACACACACCATATTTCAACTTCAAATACATCAATCTCTTTTTTTTTTCCTGTGTTTTAGTGAAGGTCGACAGGGTCTCACTACGTAGAATGAAACTGTAGTGACCTGCCTGTGTTCATTCTCCCAAGGAGCTGGGATTACAGGCACACACCACCACACCCAGTCTCAGCTGCCTCTCAGCGCACCCCAGGGGCAGAGCCAACCCGGATCGAACCCTGGCTGTCACATCTGCCTAAGCAGGCACTTTAGTCCACTGAGTTATTTGGCTGGCCCTTACATATGTCAATCTTATCTCTTCGTTACTTCCTTATTTTTTACTTTTTTGGAAGAGGAAAGTCAAATGTAATCAAGAACAGTAAGTGTAACATGCTGTGCTTGGCAGATTACGGGTGCCCAGCGCATGCCTCTAAATGAGGGACAAGCTAACACAACTCAGGACACACACCTTTCTCAGGGTCCTGCTGAGCAATGTATGTGAAGAAAAAGACAACATGGCAGAATTCTATCTGCAAGGCATTCACGTTTTATCTGAGGAGTCAGTATGTGGACAAACATATCTTAGAGCATCACAAAGCAAAATGTAAAAAGAGCTAAACAAAGCAGGAGCAATTTCTAACAAACAAGTTTGTTCTTTGCATTTCCTGTGGGGAAATCAGGAGAAACTGACTCAGTAGGAGGAGGCTTCTATGGACCAGTCTCCATGGAAACTGTGGGCCAACCCAAATTCTTCATGGTCTCCATGGAAACTGTGGACCAACCCAAACTCATCATGGTCTCCATGGAAACTGTGGACCAACCTAAACTCATTATGGTCTCCATGGAAACTGTGGACCAACCCAAAATCATCTTGGAGACTAGGCAAATCCAGCCTCATCATGGTCTCTATGGCAACTGTGGACCAACCCAAACTTATCACAGTCACCATGGAAACTTGCTGGAAAAAGAAGAGGAATCCAAGACCAAAGGTTTGGTCTCACTCTGTCAGTAATCAGCTGTGCAAACCCCAAGTGTATGCCCCTCTCTGGATTTCTGGGTTTGTTTTTTCTGAAAATAACAGAGCACATCCCCTTCAGTTCTAAAATTTTGTGGTCCCACATTAGCAACCAAGAGTTGAGAATGATGGGGGCAGTGGGTGCGAGCTGAGGCTTCTTTGTAGGTAGCACCAGCATCACCGATGGGAAAGCACCACCTGTAACTAACCTGTGCTCTCCTAGGGAACAGACCAGGTTAAGACGTGAAGGAGGTGGAGATGTCACAGTGGCTAGAGCCTGGCCAACCTGGGGGCCACGTGGCAGCAAGTACAAGAGCAGTTTCAGGCTCCAGGCAGGGGACAGGCCACTGCAGCACAGAAGAGCACCTGTGGGCTCCCTGCATCTTAACTGTGAGACGCGTCCAGCCAGACGGAGTGTCCTGCCTGCTCAGTGGCACAGTCAAAGTGAGCTGGCCACCTGGGGAACAAGTCCTCCCACTCAGCTCTGCTACACAGCTCCACGGCCCGCCTCTGTCTTCCTTTTGGTCTCTGTCTCTCTCATTCATGTCTCCGTCTCCATCTCTTTCTGTTCTGTCTCTATCTTGGTCTAGCCTCCCACTCTGTCTGTCTCTAACCCCTCAAGGGAGAGAGGCCAGTCTTCAGGAGTGCAGGCCTCAACATCTGGGTCACCTGGAGCCACCTGGACACAGCCCAAGCTGTCCTCCCCACTGCACCCCAATCGTGGACAAGGATGAGCAGGGTGGGAGCATGGCCAAGGCAGGTACCACGGTGGGACAGCCGTGCTGGCAAGGCAGACCATGAGTCTTCTGGAGCTACAGGCGGTGGGCCAGTTGGAGTTCCAACCTCCCCAACTCCTGTGCTGTGAGCTGCGACCACCACAGACGCCTGCGGAAGCAGCTCAAATCCAGAGTTGCCACACAAGGGCTCATTAGACAGTGACCCCGGGCCACAGAGCCTCCCTGTCACCATGAGGCCCACTGCTCTCTATGACCCAGAGACCCCCTGACTCAGTCTGCCAGTGCCAGCAAAGTGGGCTGAATGTGAACGGGGCCTCCCCTGAGTGTCGGGCCCTCTGTGTACAAGGCCAGGTGGCCCAATGTCCCTAAATCCAGAGCTGCCACACAAGGGCTCAGGAGACAGTGACCCCGGGCCACAGAGCCTCCCTGCCACCATGACACAGCTGCGGATGCACCTTGTCAGCGTGCCTGGTGCTGGCGCTGTGCACCTAAGAATGGTCAGGAAGGCAACTGATGCATGAGCGGTCTCTTGCCACGTCTCCTTACAATAAGTCTAATGAGTGAAGGGGAAGCTGAGACTGAGTCAGGAACAAAACTTCCAGTGATTCCTCAGCAAAGGAGCTCTCTGGCCACCAAACCCAGCCACCAGCTGGCCCCTGCCAGACCAGGCAGGCCAAGCCAGCCCACGGGGCAGAGGTCTCTGACCTTCAAGGGAAACTCCTGGGGACAAGCCACCTGGTGGAAGGGCTCACTGACAGGCCAGCAGGCTTCCTGTTAGGACAGGCTTGTTTCTTAAGGCAGGAAAATCAGTTCTGCAAAGGGTGGGACTTTGAAGACTTACAGGGACATTTTGCTGGCAAAGAAATCTTTAGGCTCATGAACAGCGAGCACAGATGCCTCTCCAGCTGCCCCACTTGACAGGGGGGATGCTACAGTGGCCAGGACCTGTGTGGCCAGGCAGCGGCCACTGCCAGAGCAGAGCAGGGACTGTTCCCCGGGTTCCTGCTTCAGGTGTCTCTACCCATAGGAACAATTTCAGCAACACTCCAGGCCAGTTTTCAAAAACCAAAAATACTAATATCTGTGAAGCCAGCCCGGATCATCTTTAATTAGTGCGCTGCAGCCCGGCCACTGAAGCACAAAGCCAGCACGCAGCTGATAGGCGCTAATGAGAAGCAGGGCGCACTGCCGAAGAGGGGACAATGAAGGCAATTTATCTGAAAATTAACAGGCGATTAGGAATGGCAGCCATGCGGAAGCACTGACACTTAGGAGAGGCCGGATGTGTGACCAGAGCCAGAGGACGTGGCTCCGGGACGGTGACCTGACCATTGTCAGCGGTACCCTCAGGACCGGTCCAGCGCAGCAGCAGAACTGGAGAGTGCGCACTGGGGCCCTCCAGGGCACAGCATACAGCATGGCATTCTGAAGGGGACACTGACACTAGCCCAGCTGCCTGGTAAGCACGCCCTGCAGGTGAGTGGTCAGCGGCTCAGGTGGCCACACAGACACGAGCCCTCCACAGCTAAGCCCCATTACACTTGCAGAGAAAGGAACTGTGAAAGCCACCGGGCCTTACTGCTCAGACCGACATGTGTTCTGACAGAGCCCTGGCCCCTGGGCTCCTGGAAAGCTCTGAGCCAGTGTCTCAAATCGAGACACTAGATCTGGTGCATGTGCCCTGCCATGAGCTGGGCACACAGAGCCACAGACACTGGGGAAAGACAGTGGGCACAGCAGCCACAGGCACGGCAGGGCAGGGGACACACACAGGCTTGGTGAGCCGGCACCTGCTGTGCATCACCCCCACGCACAGGGGTAGGCACAGGGGTGCCCACAGTGTTCTCACGCTGAGAACAGCCCAAGGGGTGAATTTTTTAAACTATTTCAATAAACAGCCTTCACTCTTCAGATATAACCTGAATAAGCTCCACATCCAAAAATGGGTCCCTTAAGCAGACGAGAAGCTGTATCGGTGGGGTCTCCTGCTCCTGGGGACCTCAGGCCTGAGTGCAAGGGCCCTATGAGTTGCATGTTCCCAGGAGCCTGCAGAGCCAAGAAGGTCAGCTGAGCTGTAAGCAGGCTTAATTGGCCTTCTGAAAACGGTTCTCTAACCTCGGTATAATCGAGGTGTGACTTTCTCTTCTTCTCTTCCCCCTCCCCCACTTTCCATTGCCTTTCTGCTTCTCCATGCAAAAGAAGTCAGCTGGCATCTCTTCCTGATATTCAGAGTTCTGACCCTCAGCTGAGCAGCAGGCAAGCCCGTGTGTACCCCCGGAAGAGGCACACTCTCTGGCAGAGGCACGTGTGCAGTGAAGCCCTGTGTGCACCATGCAGTCGTGCCTGCAACGAGCACAGCACATGTGCACATGCGCAGAAGCGCACAAGCAGGGTATCATCAGAAGCTGCAGCACAGACATAAGCTGTCAGTCCTGACACCACATGTCTCTGCAGCTTTGAGATAATGAGGAGTCTCCATAGCAACCCTGGAGCAAATACCCAATCGCCCCGTTTTGCTCAACACCCCGTGTAGCTGCATCTCCATCTCCCAGAACACAGGCTGTCCACGTGAGGAAACTGTGGGATAGCTCTTTGTCATCTAACACGGGTCCGCCATGCCCCTCCTGGAATGCATGTAGCTGGGGTCTCGGTCTGAATTTTATCTTTGCCGCTGGCTGCCCAGAGGTCCAAAGCTGCTGTCATTCTGCCGCATCCTATTCCAGGGCCACTGTGAATGGAAATGAACCTTGGGAATCACTGGAAAGCACTCAGGAAAGCCAGGGGGTGGCGAACAGCAAGGCCCCTCCCGCACTGGACCCGTTGGCTCCACTGCTGGGGCTGCTGCCCTGGACAGCTCTGCCCCTCACATGTAGGACTTGCCACAGCTTTAGGGCCATGGAATAAGCACAGCTGAGCCCGGGGAAGCTCTGAAGGGCAGGGCGAGGCCCACGAGGGCACAGCTTACGCCCAAGGCTGCAAGGAGGTCTTGGTCTGGCTCTTCACCTGTGTGCAGTGTTCTATGCCCACAACCTACAGAGCCACCCTGATGGCACAGGGCAGTGGAGACCCACCTCATGAGGCACCCTGGCCCCCAAGGGTGTCTAGGGTCAGCTTCCAGCACCCCTCCTTTTGATTGTTCTCTGCTTTTGTACAATTTGCTCTCATTGTAGATGCTTAAAAATACCACTAAGCAATGGGCCCATAGGACAGGAGCCAGGGCAGCTCTCACCGGGCTGTCACTTGCCACCATCCAAGTGCCTCACTGGGTGGTGCTGCCACAGCGTGACCTGACCACTTCTCTCATTGTGCCTGGACTCGGGGCCTTCCTGGATGCCCCATGGAAGACTGAAGATGGCACTGTCTGGACAAAGCTAACAGGAAGCAGCGACCCTTCCTCAGCTCCTCAAGCTGCTGCTGGGTTGAATCCTGACAGACACCTGCCGTGGGCCTACCTGCCCCAGATGACATGAAGACCGAGGTTCGCTGTGAACTACTCTTGCTTCTGCTAACAGGCCAGAGGCTCTACTGTTCCAGCTGAGCACGAGCAGCACTCCTCTTACAGCACAACTCAGCACGCTATAACCGCATTACCTCCAGCAAGCCAGACTACGGTAGCTCCAGAGGCCAAAAGGCCATTTCTGTAAAACACACAGTTATCAAGACTTCCTCTGCTACCTTAACTTCTTGGGAGGAAAAAAATACACGAGTTGCCATGGGAGCAGGTCTCCCTTCTGCCTGGACACTTGGTTGCTTGGGGTCTGCAAGCAGGAGGTGGCTGTTTTCTGGAGGTTGTGTGTGCACACACGTGTGCGCACACATGCACGCACACGCACACACACATATGCACATGCACACGTGTGTGTGCTTGCATGTGCACATGCATATGTGTGCGCTGTGTGTGAGCATGTGTGCATATGCATGCATCTGCGTGTGTGTGTGTGTGTGTGTGTGTGTGTGTGTGTGTGATTTAGCCTTCTCTGCGATGAAGAATTACACTGCAGTGCAGTTGGCTATCAGTGCAGGAGCACACAGGAGGCTCGGGGTGCAGAAACACGAGTAAGACACTACTGTGTGGCCAGGAAGTGAGGGCACCCTCACCCGCACAGCCCCATGGCTTTCCATGAACTCATGGTCAGGACCACTTCTAAAAACACTTGGGAGCTGCGCTCGCGGTCATGTGGAAGGCCATGTGTGTTTGTACATGCATTGCTCTTGTCTGCATGCACAGGCCTGGCCATCTACAAGCTCCCAGAAATCCTCTCTTCTGGGCTTCAAGCGACATTCCTCCTCCACAGGCTCCCAAGCCTCTGTCAGCTCCCAAGTAACCCCAGTCCACACTTCTCTGTTAGACCAGTCAGGGTGAGCACTGCGGGATTTCCAAACAGACAGGAATAAGTCCATTTCCAACTGCAAGTAGTTCTGGAAGAACTGAGACCCGCAGCCTCAGCACACACAGTGAGCTACGGGAATTGCACCCCTCGGAGGAACTGAGGCCGGAGGCAGGGCTAGGTGAGGGCACAGCAGGAAGCCACAGAGCACAACTGAGAAAGAAAGCAGGCAGAAGGCAGCTCTGCCAGGCAGCAGAAGACAACTGACGAAGGTCACCCTGTGCCCCACAACTCCAAGGACGCGTCTGAGGGGCAAGAAGCTGAGAGAGTAAGTGCTTCCGGCTCCATCCCCCAGATAGCCTCTGATGCAGCCCAGGGGGCCGGTAGTTGATTCAGGACAGAGCACTCATATAAACACCATGTTTACAACAAAGTAGGGGCTAGCAGGGACTTAAAGGTCCCAGTACACCCCTCTCTAGGACCTAGCACCTCTGTGGCTACAGTTGCAAATGGAGAGCTCTCCCAGGGAACGAGTTCTTGCTTCCTTCTAGTTTCATGGAATCAAGCACTTTAAATATCCTACACAGATTTTTAAAAATGATGTTTAAAAGTTAACCCCCTGGAGTGTCCAGACATCATCAAGCCCTGAGAAAGCCAAGATGGCACTGAGTGACATCCACAGAACTGAATGACTGAAGGAGAGGAGGGACAGATGGGTGCCCAGGCACGGATGGAGCTCGGCCCAGGGCAGGGTGCGTCTGCCTCAGCAAGCTGAGCCTCCGAAAGGGACACAGAGGCCATGGAGCATGACGGCCAGTGCGGCTTTGCCAGTGTCCACACAAAATTAGGGAACAATGTCACCAATGTCTTCAACACCTTTTGCCTGGAGAGGTGACCACTATCCAGCAGGTTTGGGGACACTGAAAAGGGCTTTGCTTGCACCCTTGCTGTGAGAAGAAGCTCCACACTCTGACAGTTACTTTTTCCATTTTAGAGCCTTCTCAGAGAACAGAATCATTTAATTGAGAACATAAATAATTATGCAGCCAAAGAGACCCTGGCAAGCAACTTCTTGTCCCGCCACCTTGGTCGGCATCATGGACCCGTGCAGCACACTGCCTTCGCTGTCCACGCAGCAGTGTTTGCTGTTGCCTTTGGGAAAAGGACATGGCTAACTGTGTGCCTGTCAGACACTGTCCAAAGCATGGAGACCACTGGTGCTGAGGCTAGGAAATCAAAGAATCCTGAGGAGTTCCCAGGCTGTCGTGGAGCAAAATACATAAAATAAATGACACTGGGAACCAGCAGCCAAGCTGCCCAGGCCGTGGCTGCAGAGACTGCCATGCCAGCCCTTCCAGAGGCGGGGTCCTGGCTCCAAGGCCTTGCTGCTCACCCAGGGAAAGCTGAGCCCTGACCTACATCAGGATGGGAGGCAGAGGTGCCCCGCACACAGAACTCTGTGGGGCAAAGGTCACAATGCAAATGCAGGAGGGGGGCTCTGCTCCAACTGCAGGCACCATACCGTGGCCCCCAACTTCAGGGGACAGAGTGAGCCAGAGGGACATGCATGGGGACAACATAGCACCATTTCATCCAAAGCCACCAACAAACCATGCATGGGTCTTAGTCATTTTCTCATCACTGAAACATAGCACCCAGTACTGTCACTTGCAGAAGAGAGGGTTTTCCTTCCCAGTCTGTAGAGGCTTCAGTTCACATCCACTGGCTCCAAGGCATGGCCACAAGGCAGAGGGCCTAGGAGAGAACTGCTCACCCCTGGGGCACGGGAAGCAGAGAGCAAGCAAGGGAGCACACAAGTCTGCACACCTGGACCCT
This sequence comes from Ctenomys sociabilis, assembly GCA_004027165.1. NCBI lineage: Eukaryota > Metazoa > Chordata > Mammalia > Rodentia > Ctenomyidae > Ctenomys > Ctenomys sociabilis. Next base: position 16,840 of record PVKA01000030.1, read on the forward strand.
GCGTTGTCCCCGTGGAGGAAGCACCCTCAGCAGCTGGGAAGCGAGGCCCCAGGATGCACTGCCAGGTGTGGGAGGCACTGTGTCCTTTAGCTACGTGATTAGTAGACTATGTTTAGAGCAGTTTTAAGTTAACGGGGAATCGAGCAGAAAGCAGAGTTCCCACGTGCTATATTCTGGCACACGCGGTATCTCCAGGACCAAGACCCTGGCACTCACATGTGTCACCCATGCTCCACAGTCGATGTGGCACCCTGCTGCTGTCGGACACCTGCGGTCTGGACCAACCCACAGTGATGTGTCCACCTCCATCCCAGGGAGCGTCTGCTGCCCCGAAAGCCGGTGCTCTCTGCCCACTGTCCTCCTTCACAGCCCTGCCCTCCCCAGAACTGGAAAGCTCGTGGGCTCCAGATCAGCTCCTTCACTCGGGAGCACAGACTTCAGCTTCCCATGTGTCTTTCCAAGCTCCTAGCTCACCTCTCTTTAGAGGCAGAGAACGCTGCACTGCCTGGCTGTGCCACCCCTACACCACCCCTTCACCCACAGAAGGTGTCTTGCTTGCTCCCAACTTCTATAATTACACACGCCTATTTTTAAGTTTAATCGCTCCTGTGCAGTTTTTCATTTATTAAACATGAGTGGCAACATTGCAGTGACCGTGGTGAGCATGGGCATGGAGACCATGACATCTGGGGGACACATGCTTATGGGGACAGTGCTGGCCTCACTTTCTGCCGTCTCTGAGACCTGGGGTGGGGACCATGCACCAGCTGTGTGTGCTGGTGTGGCAGGGGTGGCCACTACCTGCGCTGAGCTTGAGAGCGGCTGTCTCAGACCGTGGCCTCGGTGTCCTCCACAGAACATCGTGCCAGGCAAGCCCCCCTTGGGAGAAACCTGTGTTTTTATTTTGATGCAATCTTGCTAGCAGTTCAGTCTGGCCTTGAACTTACTTATGTAGCCTGGGGCTGGCCTCGAACTCATGGCAATCCTCCTGCCCCAGCTTCCAGAGGTCTGGGATTACAGACATGTGCCATCATGCCTGGTGAGGATTCTTACTAACTTTCTTGCAAGGCTCACAGAAATTGGGTAACACGTCACTTCCCGACACTTTTTATTACACAGGAGTGTCAGGGAGAGATGCAGGGGCGTGATGTGGTGTGGGCTGGGGCACGCACTGAGGTGCTATGGTACTGCTTCTTGGAACACCACCATCCCAGCACCCGGAAGTCCACATGGTGTAGAAACTGCAGTGCAAAGCTCTACTGCTATAGATTTGCTGTCAGAAAGAACAAGTTCACCAGAAAGGAGGCACGTGGGGCCCTTGCACCGCCCTAGTCCTCCGTGGATTCGCTGGCCCTGCCTCACACTACTTAGCCATCTCACTAACCCCCTACCCAGCCAGTAAAAGACCCGGCTCAATAAGCTGAGCTCAGACTCTCCTTTGGAGTTACCCCGGGAGGGGCCTCCAAATTCCCCTGGGTCATCACTGTGACCCTAACGCTGTTCTCCATGGGAGGGGAGCTGGTGATGTTTCCTTTCTTCAGTGGCCAGAGAAGAAAGGCCTGGTCCTCCTTCTGTGGAGGACCAGGGTGGCGCAAGGGCCCCACATGCCTTTCTGATGAGCTTGTACTTTCTGACCAGTGAATCTACAGTAGGAGCATTGCAGCGGGAGTTTCTATGCCGTGTGGCTAGCAGCACTGGGTAGGGAGGAGTGCTGGTGAAGCGGGTACCTGCTTTGCTGGATTTTCTTCCCTGCAGGGGGTGAGGCCCTGGCCATATCCCCTGCTCTGGCCACAGCTCCGTCCCACCCTGACTCTTCCCTTCACTCCTGCTTGTCAATGTCCGGGTTCTGCTGCCTCCCCATATCTGGGTATGGTGTAGCTGGTTCTTCCCCATTAAGTAACAGCCCTGGGTTGAGTGCAGCCTCTAGGAGAAGCCTTCCTCTGGCCTGGGCTCAGCCCTGGGAACTGGAAGTCCAGAGAGAAGTTTCGGGGCTACAACTGTGGTTTAGTGAGATATGCAGGTCCTTCCCAGCCAACAGCTCCTAGTGTCCTGCGATCTTCGGAGTGGCAGGCATCTTGTGTACACTAACAAGACAGCTAATGGCTGGGCCCCTGCAAGCCTCAGGGACAGGCCATCCCCAGAGCCTCCAGCAAGGGACCGAATCAACCCTGCCTGCCCAGTGGAATTGGCCTAGACAAACCTAGGGTGGGGTTCAGCCTGTGGCCAGTTGGCACCACTGCTTTTAGGCCAGAGCTGAGGATGGAGGATGGAGATTCTCAGTTCATGGACTGAATTTGTGCTATGAGTTGGGGGAGGAGGGCTGTGCTCCTTTTTGTGCGGGTAAGATGGCCATGATCATGCCGCGCCCCCGCGAGGAGTGCCAGACAGAGCGAAGCTTTGCCAAACGCCTCCGCGTAATTCCACCGTTATGATTCCATCAATGGCTCGCCGGCTAACAGAAATCGGAGGCCTCATGAGCCAGACCTTTCAAAGCCCCACTCTCTGCACGGCAGCAGCTTTCCAGGGTGCCCGGGTCCACAGCACCACCCCGCCCTACAGCCCTTAGTGCCACTGTGAGGGGGCCTGGCCTCCCTGGGAGTGGTCGCACAAACCGCCCCAACTGCAGCCACATAAATGATGCAGAAAGGGCTCCCGGCGTGAGCTGCGACATCTGCGGCAGCCTCCAGGCCCAGCACTTTGCTCGGATGACCCCAGGCCCTGCCGGCTGCCCGCTGGGGCCGAGACTGCAGGCAGGCTTTGGTGAATTTGTATCTTGGAACTGAAACTCTTCAGACATCATTCTCAGGTAAAGCTTATTTCTCAAAGCAATGTCTCGGGGCTCATGGGGTGATTCTTCCACGGGTGTGATTACACTGTCATTCGTTATAACCTAGTCAGCTGCCACTGTGAACCAGAATGTCTCAAGGCAAAGCTGCAGTGAAACCGGGCATCTGGAGAGGGGGCAGCAGCCGCAGAAGGCCCATGCCAGTGTGTGCACCACCGGCCTGGCCCTCTGCGTGGGGCGCACGCCCCGTGCCACAGGACGGCATTGGGTCGGTGCGGCCACCACACCCCTAGGGCAGGGAGCCAAGACAGAGCCCATCAAGCACCGAGGCCCTCTCAGAGCTGATGCTCACATTCTCACCCTCATGTTGTATCCCTGAAGCACAGGAGGAGGAAAAGACAAAAGTGTCACGCAAGCAAAGGGAGAAACGCTCCACCACCGCAAGGCCGGGCAGAAAGAGAAACATCAAAGCATCTGGTTCCCAGGACAGGCAGAGAGGACGTCAAAAACTGGCAAAAATGGTGGGGATGGCAGGGGCCACTTGGCCACCCAAGGCCTGCAGCACCACAGCCGGGGCCAGGCCTCAGCCAACAACTGACTCGCCCCACTTGCAACTCAAGACTAATCAGAAAAAGCCACATTCGCCCCACCAAGTCGGCTCTGCCCCCAGTGAGCAGCCACCCACTTCCCTGAGGCCACCGCTGTCGCTGCACCCCACCCCACCCCTAAGCAGCTGGTGCCCCAGCTCCAGGGAGGGAGCACAAAGTGACCTCTGATTCCTGAGGGGCTTCCTTCACGCACCACCTGGGAAGCTGCAGACCTTCCTCTGGGCCGGGAGGCTGCAATTCCACAAGCTTTCCACTAGATGGCACGCCGGACAGTCCTTGCAGGATCCAGATCTCAGCACCTGGGGTGGGGGCCCGGCTTGGAACCCAGAGCCACCAGAAACAGGACGGCTGGGGCTAGGGAATCTAGCCTGACCTTTCATCAACTGCTCACCCTAGGCCCAGGACCCAGGAACAGAACCGTGGCAACTCTACGCATGCACTCTCTCTGCAGCTCCCGGGGCTCTGAGGAGTCCAGGTGAGCACCCGAGAGCCCTGTGGGCACCTGCAGCTCAGCGTGCCTCAGATGTCCTCAGGGCTGAGACATACACAGCCACCTGCAGCCATGGAGGCTGCCTGGGCCCCAGCCAGAGGGCAGCTGTGCTGCAAACCTAGCTGCTCTCACCCCACACAGAGCTCTGGAGCATTTTCACCCGCAGTGAGACCGACAGGAGAAGGAGAGCGTTGGGAAAATGATTGTTACTTGTGGGGTTTTGCAGCCGTGCAAAGTGAAGCTTCCTTGGTGCTGGGCAGGACAGCAGATGCGTGCAGCTCAGGTGAGGAGAGGCTGCCCTGCCTCACGGTGTCAGAAGTCGCAGCACACTGTGTTGGAGGCAATCACGGAAGGGCCCGGCACGGGGGCACATGGCTCTCCTTGTGCAGTGGCAGCCGGGAGCAGAAACGCGTTCCTAGGCCAGGACCGCAGTGACCACCTCCAGCTGCAACAGGCTCTCCAGCAGGTCAGCTGCAGAGCTCCAGCAGTCCATGTTGGGACTTCCCCGAGGGAAGAGGGTGATGGGCCGGCTTTGGGCCTCCAAAGCCCCACCTCTGACAGCACGGTGGGCAGTCCAGATGCAAACCACCAAACTCTGCCTCTGGCCTCCCACAAGATCCCTGTGCGGCTCTGTATGCAAAGCCCATTGACTCTGTCTCTTAGGGTCACCAGGGTTTAAACAGTTGGAGCAGTGCTGGAAAACCTGAAAGAAAATCCCTTTTCATCAACGCACATCACAGCCATAAAAATCCATGAGCTCATTTATAGTTGTTCCTGCCAGTTCTGAGGCCCAGAGACATTTGACATGAGCACTTTGCAGAGTTGGAGGGTCAGAAATAATGGCAAGCCTTGACTGGGCCTCTGGTTTCCATTCAGACAAAGCAGAGGTGCAGGGGCTTGGTCAGCACCAGTGACACGGTCAGACGCTTCCCCCAGGGAAGAGGGCGATGGGCCGGCTTTGGGTCTCCAGGAAGCAAGACCTTCACCTGCACACTGCTGACCCCTCACAGCTCCATGCCCTGTCCTTAGCACTCAGGACACGGGCTGCAGGATGGATGGATGGAAGGAAGGACAGGTCCAGCTAGGGCTGCAGGGGGCAGGTGAGTGAGGAGACAGCCTCTGCCCTGTCACCATCCATCCCTGCTTGCTCTGGCCAAGAGCAAACTCAGCTCTGAGGAAGGTGCACGGTGGACTAGAGAGGGAGGCCAAGTGCCTGAGGAAGAGAGGGGAGGAAGTGAATGTGGCCTGAACAGCAGTGGCGGCCAGAGTGAGCCGCTGAGAGGGGACCGGTGCTGGCCCCAAGGGGCTCACACAGACACGCATCTTCGACATCAGAAGAGAGCAGCAGACCCTCCACACATCAGGGCCCAGTGAGACAGAGGCGGCCCACTTTCCGTCCTGACCAGCACCCCTGCCTCTCTCGGCAGGAGTACACCCTGGGGACACTGGGGAGAAATCATCCCTGGTCTCCTGCAGTGTCCAGAGTGTGTCACCCTCTGGAACCACGTGGGGGGGCGGGGTTCCGCAGACCTGGCACGGGCGGCATTGCACAGAATGTTGTGTGCACGAGAGGCACGGTGGGGCAAAGCAGAGAGGAGCAGGTGCCCCAGGGAAGCTGCCCCACAGCGGGCATACCACCCTGAGTTGCTGCCTATAATTAAAGCACGGGGCCCGTCACAAGAGCACAGTGGTCATCAGAAGAGACCCAGGACAGCACTTGAGGCCTGTGCCACCCAGTCCCCACAAACCCACCATTTTTGCTCAAGTCTGAACTATAAATGGCCCCAGAGAAAGACCGCTCTTGTCCAAGGCCCCACCAGGAGAGCTATCGCCCCTCCTCTGCAGGTTCAGGCTGCAGAACTGCGGCCTCACGGCCCCAGGCCCAGGTCCAGCTCCTCCCATCTCTTCTCAGGCCTGGAGTCAAGGCGTGGGTGCTGACCCTCTTCCAGGGAACCACCTGTGATCTCTGCAGACAGCCAGGCCCACAGCACCTCCTCCAGCAGCAACTCTGGGGCATTCTCAGGATGGGCCATCCTTTCCTTTTAGACCAATCCTCCACATACCTTCAGCTCCTCCCATCTTCCTGGGTGCAGTCACGGCAGCCTTGGAGACACGGGGAACCCTGCCCGTCCCTGTCGGGGGCCAGCCGGGCATGTGTCAGTGGGTGCTGGGACCAGCCAGTGGCTCCGACAAGCACTGAGCTCCTATGCTTTGTGCCGTCACACACCATGGAAAGCACCCGTCACCCACCCGCCTCCTTGCCCCCCTTCAATGGCTGAGTCCAAACACCCTTCAGACTCCAGCTTGGGGAGTGGGGCCTGGGGCAGCCTCTGCTCTCGGCTCCTGGTCCAGCTGGCTCTGGCTCTGCCAAGCACCACCAGCGCCTCAGCAGAGATCTTAGCGAATGATGGATTCGCTCACTTGTGACAGAGACAGAGTAGGACAAAGACTACGCGGGACGGGCCCTGGTAGCACCCGAGAGGGGCGCCTGGCACCCTCACCCCGAGGGCCCAGCACCCACACACAAAACCAGAAACCCATGAGCGCCCCATCAGATGCCGCCGCTGTCGGATGGGAGCCTGTGATGTGGCACAGGAGGGCGCCTTGCACAAGGCAGAGCCCCGGGGACAGGAGGATGGGGACTCGCCCTCAGAGGAGGGCGTACGTGCCTGCAACTCCTCCTCTGCAGACTCAGGCCACCTCCAGACCCAAGAACGAAGCCCCTGGTGTGACACAGTGCAGTGACCTCTGCTGCCGTAGGTGTGGGACAGAGCCAGAGCGACAGCACGGGGGCAGGCCCAGACTCCCTTCAGGCTCTATGCGATGGCGGCACACCAGAACCTGTAGCACACTGGCTTAACCATGGCGATGAGAACAGCAGTGTGCATGTTCTAATCTCGACAGCCCCAAAAGATGAGCGTAATATCCCCTTTCCTGAGCCAAACCTCAGATTAGGGTAGTCCTCTCAGGCGGACTTCAGGTACGATTTCACAGAAGGGAGCAGAGGGGGATGGAAGGGTGATGAGGGGAGAAAGACAGGAGGAGAGAGGCAGGGAGGGGAGAGGAGGGAGAAAGGAGAGGCCCTGCCTCAGCCATTGCACACCCTTCTCACAGGGGTGCTGCCTTCGCGCTCCCCAGAAGCGGATGCTTCATATGCCTTCTGAAAGCTCCCTCCCATGTCTAAGTGTGGCACAAAGCCCCATTAGTGACGCAGGTGTTGGGCCTGGGTGTGGTAGTGCACACCCGTAGTCCTGGCCACCACGAAAGGCTGAGACATGAAGACCAAAGTCAGAGTCCAGCTTGGGAAATGTAGAAGGGCTCAAGATGCAATGGCGAGGGTGGTGGCTTAGCCCAGTGCTAGCACTGTACCATGTGTGAGGCCACAGGTTCAACCTCAGCGCCACAAGAACAACAACAAAGAAATGAAATAGAATTCGCGATTCAGTGGGCTCAGCAAAGGTCCAGATGCTGAGACAGGCAAAGTGCATTCTGCCACCAAGGGCGCCATGGCACAGGGGAGCTGCAGTGCTGAGGGGAGTCCAAGGCCCCTGCTGCGTAGAGGATGCCCCAAAAGCTTGCTGAGCAGGCCTTGCATTTGTCTGCCTGCCACCTCCTCTCTAGGCCCGCTGGCTGCTGTGTCCTTGGGTGAGAGCCACCTAGCGCGGTGCTGGGGCCAGTCCTGGGTGTCTGCATGATTGGCATGAGGGCACCAACTGCCCCGGATGCAGGTGGCGCCGACCAGTGGCTTGTAGCCTGGGTGGAGGAAAGGCAAAGAAGCAGGACGTCTGTCTCTGACCCCTCCAGCCTCCAGCGCAAACTCCCCAGCGTCGAGCACAAGCAGGGACGGAGCAGACTGCAGGGAGCTCCAGCACTCCGTCAGGCACACACAGCCGCTCTGCACTCCTCCACTGCCATCTGCAGGGGCCACGGTTTACAGCCATCTTAGATCTGTTTCCCTACTACGACTGGTTCCTAGATGCACTCCAAGTCCTCCTGCACCCATAGGGGGGCTTTGGGCTGAAGAGCACAGGTGTGAGGCACTGAATTAGCCCACTGACTTAGTTAGCATAGCTCTGGGTATGGGTAATGGGAAGGGCCATGCCTGGCCATGGGATGGGATGAAAGGGAAATGAAGCAAGCTGCCTCCTGCAGTCCCCATGAGCTGTTTCTTCTCTGCCTGACTATTCTGCCTTGGAGTCAGCTGGCTGCGGACTGAGCCTCTGCAACTGGGGAACAAAATAACCCTTTCCTCCTTTAACCTTGTGCGCCAGCAATTAAAAAACCTTCAAAAGGGTCCCAGACCAGACCCTAAACTAAATGCTTTATACACATATGCTCCAACCCAGCCTTCACAGTATCCTAGAAGTTACCACTCTTATTCATCATTGCCGCTTACGTGTGAGCAGGCACCTCCAGGAGGCCTGCAGGCATCCGGGGATCACTTCTGGCCGGAGAGGCCTCAGCCCTGAACTTGCCCATGACCCTGGTCGGCTGGCTGCTCTTCCCTCAGCTCCGCCCCAGCCTTGATTCCTGGTGCTCCACAGGCTGACGTTCAAGGCTGTGGCTTCCGGCAGGCCCCAGTGCCTGCTCTGCACCTGCCCCAGCTCATCCAAAAGCAGTTCCCACGTGATGATGACTCCTGGGGCCCTGCAGAGGCCCAGACTGAGGCACCCTCAGACTCAGAGGAGTGGACTGGCTCTGCAGAACCCAAAACCAGGACCTTTGGTCTCACTGCCTCCTCCTGGGACTGACCCTTTGCACATCCCACTGATGAGATCAAATCAACTGAAAACTCAGTTTTACCCCACCAAGTGCTCTTCTGCTGGCCTTGGAGGACACGGAAATGATGGGAAATACAGATCCAAGAGGCCAACGATAGCCTCGGACTTGTGGAAAAGGAGACCCAGGGCACAGGGCTAGACCCCAGCCGCAAGAGGAGTGTGCGGATGGCACCAACGACTGTGCACCCTGTACTTGTAAAAGGGGTACGTGGCCAGGGAGGGGCCTTCGGCCCTGATGTGGGCCTCACGGTCCTGCGTGCTCTGAGAAGAGCTACTGGGAGTTGGTGGCCTCTGAGTGGCTCTCTGATCTGCCCTCCACATGCTGCAGGTGCCCAGAGAGGATGCAGTCACAGCCTGACTCTCGGCTGAGCACAGCAAGAGCTTACAAGGCACCCGGGACTGAGCAGGTGAGGGAGGAGGGCCAGCAAGGGCAGGGCTACCAGCCCGTCCAGGAGCTCCAAACTGCAGAGCACACGGGAGACACTGTCTGCACCACCTGCCTGCACGGGAGGAGGTGACAGTGGCAATGGCCTGCAGTTTTGGGCCTGTGGGTGTAAGTGTGTGATGACAACTTGGGTCATGACCCACCAGCCAGAAAATGTCGTGGGCGGCAGTGCCAGGACTGCTCGGAGCCTAGGGCTATAATTACCTCTGAGTACATCCAAAGAGATCTAGTCCAAGGCTGAATCAGGCCGCACTACACCTCCTGATAAAACCTTCTCTGCCCAGGTGTGGGTGGCTCTCTGTGTTTAGAAATATAGTCCGTCTGTCAGTGCAGACCGGCCAGGGGTGGGTGTCCTCCTGAGGACCACAGGCCCAGGGGCACTGGGGCTCTGACGTGGCATGCTCAGAGCTCTGTGAGGGCATGGCCCCGTCCCACACTTGCTGGGGCCCCAACACGGGCGCTGGGCTCCCACTCCCCCAGCACTAGGACAAAGTCTGTGGATGCTGAGAAACCTCCCCGTGTCCTCTGCACCCCACGAGGCGATTCCCGAGCTGATGTGGTTGCTCCTAGGAGGGCAGGACACTCGCACCTACAACTGCTCAGAGCACCCTCTGCATGGTGCCGGGCACACAGGTACCAGGGGATCCACTGCCCCCTGGTAGGTCCACACTGCCCACCTCCAGCCAAGGCCACCGTGGAAGGGGCAGCTCCAGATACCCCTGAGAGTGCCGCTGCCGCCTTGCTCAGCAGGCTCCTCCTCCAGGCTGTGCAGGCACGCCGGCTGGTACCCACCACCGCGTCCCCGTGGGCAGACAGTCACCTTCCCCTCGCCATGGGAAGAGCTTATTTCAAATTTCAACCTGAGAGATGTAGGCTGATGAAAGACATAAGAAAATCAGCATCGAGCAAAACAAATTTGGAGCCAAGGTTTTGCTCAGGATCAAACAGTTCTTTGTATTTCTTTCGCAGGGAGTCATAGGGTCATGAGGGAAAAAAAGATGACTCCATTCCCAGGGTAGGGTTAAATTCCCTGTACAATTCGACAGCAACTGAGCCCAAACACAGACAAAGGCAGGACACTACCTTTAAGGGGCTAAGATGCACGGGGGGCCCTCAGCCCAGCTGGGCAGAGCCGCGTCCATCGTGCTGAGCAAGGGTGAGGCTCCTCGGGCCCAGCAGGGCTCTGCAGCTCTCCCAGAAACAGGGCCTGCTCTGACCTTACCTGATACAAAAGTTACATTTCTTGTTATATAGGTCTTGCTTTAACTCAGTCTTAACCATCCAGCAGAAAAGTATAAAAATGGAGGTATGTAAAGTAAAGTCATATTAATACACTGAGCTGTGAATGGCTCAAGTCAACAACTTCTGTGGATAACCCGCTTCTGTTGCGGACTCCTGATCTGTGTTGGATTGTTTTATTTAAAAAAAATACATATATCTATATAAAGAAAAGAAACAGGGCCTGCTGCCATGGAAACCACAGCAGCCACGCACCCAAGTGCAAGGAGAAGACCTCAGCAGAACGCGGTGAGTTCCCGCCAGGCCCTGGGGGACTCGCTGATGCCTCAGCCTGAATTATCTGGAGTCTCTGCCCATCCTGCAGGTTCCCGGGTGGTCGTGTGACATCACCAGCCACTACACGCAGGACACCTGCGGACTGGGACCCCGGCGCAGCACCTCTGGACCTGGCTTCCTTCCACACTCACCCAGGTCACCAACACTCAGGTAGGCGTGAGCCACTAAAGAGCAGGCGCTGTGCAGAGCACAGCTCCAAGAGCACTGGCAAGGAGGGAGACAGAGCCCCAAGCACCCCACACTAGCATGGGCTACAGAACTGCTCCCTGCCCCCCACCCCTCCCAGGGAACAGCCAGGGCCAGGACACTTCGGTCAGACCACAGAGCCACCTGCAGTGAGGCCAGGGGGCTGCAGCTGGGGCCCGCACGGGCCCAAGTGTGTGCCGGGGCAGTGGGCACCACCACTGCCCCCTTACTACAAAGCCAAGAAATGGCTTTAAATAGAATCTCATCGAATCCCCCCAAGACCAAATCTCACTACAGTAATTGCATCTGTGAGAAGAGAACTACAAAAGAAATTAGGTCTCCCTGGGCTCAGCTGTGAGTAATACATCAGAGCCACCCCCGAGAATTCCATTAGGAGCGAGGGCTCACACCGTGGAGTCAGAGCAGACCCAGAGCCTGAGCCAGCGGGGCTGCCCGCCTGGCACCTCCTCTGGCCAAGCTCAGGCAGTGCGGGCGACTCCAGAGGTGTGGGGCTTCACCAGCACCACCCTGCCCAAGCCTATCAGGCCGAATGAAGCAACTTGTTAGAGACGTGTCATTAGTCACCCTTGACAGCAGAAAAGGGTTGCCCATGGACAGGAAGTGTGGGATGGAATTAACGGGGCTGCACCTGCCACAGTTCAGCTTAATGGGAACCAAGTCACTGTGATAAACCAGTGACTTCCCAACCTCTCCACGGTAACATGGAGCTGCAGCCTTGTGCTTCCAAACTCACTCTTATTATTCAATTGCCATTGTGGGGCCCAAGCCCCTAGGAAATGGCTGGCATTGATGAGTGATAGCTGAGCAAGGTACTCGAAGGTACTCCAAGAAGCCTTCATGTGCCCAGCCCTGGCCTCCCCAGGTCCTATAGGGCTTCTCATGTTGGCGTCCCAGAGCGAGGGTCCCAGGCCCTGGACAGGCGGCTCCTGGGAGGGGCCTCTCCAGGGCAGGGCCAGGCCTGACTGCTCTGGGGCCTCCTGGAGGTGGGCAGATGCCCAGAGGGCGCAGGACCCAGGCTGCCGGACAGAAGACACATTTGGAGCCGGGTTCCTGCCGAGAGCTCCACCATGGCCCAGGGAACTCCGCTCTTGCCACTCGTCTTTCACAACCAGCAAGGTTTCTGAGGAAAATCAAATAAGACGGGGTGCTGAGGGCAACCTCAGCAGTATTCGTGAAGCTGCACCTGCAGGGCCCTCACTGAGAGGGAGCCTGGCCGGAGGAGCTAGCCCCGGGGCTCTGCTCAAATCGTCCATCCTGGCTCCTCTGGCCTTCTACTCTTCATGCCCACTCCTGCCACAACTTCTGGAAGGTAAATCCTAGAAGCTAAGCCTCCTCCGAGGCACATCAGACCCCCGAGAGGCCACCCCGGGCCTGCCTGGCCCCACAGGTCACAGGAAGTCTTGTTGGAAGGTCGGGGCCCAGGAATCGGTGTGGCTGTACTCACGGCTGAGGTCCGCTTGGTCAGTGGCGTGACGGCGTCAGCGGCCTTGCTCTGCCCACAGCTATCTGACGGGGATCAGCGGAGCCGCCAGCCCAGCCACACGGCTCAAGTGCCAGCTGCCACCACGTGCTGGCCGGGGGACTGCTGTGAACTCCTCAGGCTGGAAACCAGCACACGGTGACAGCGGTGCCTGGCCTGTGCCACAAAAGGGGCAGGCGCCTCCCTTTTGCCTGGAGACGCCCCGCACGGACAGGCAGCCCTCCATCTGCCGGTGATGGGGCACAGAACCTTCCAGGAACACTGAAATAAGGACCAAAAGTGGCGTGGCAACACGTGAGATTCATACTGAAGGCTCTTGGGTTACAGAGAGGCCCCTAAGCTGAGCAGGCGGACGTGCCCACTGCACAGGACACCGAGATCTGTGGCCTGCAGGAGCGTGCAGAGATGACCTCACGGTGTGACAGGGCAGGGTTCCTCCATGTCAAGGGCTTGGCTGTCAGGGCGGATGCAGACCCAGAAGGGCCACCGCTGAGAGGGGAGCCTGTCCCACGCGCGCACCGTGGCTCCCAGCCCACCTTGAGCTGCACACGCTGAAGCAGCGCACACTTGCAGAGGTCAGGAAGAGCCTCCCCAGCATTCTTACAAAGATGCCGCAGGTTGTGAACCGTCACAACTGCCCTGTGGGCTATGACATGGCGTCTGCCCTGCCCTCCCCACCCCTCTCCCTGGTGTGGGCCCTGCGTAGGCCCCAGCCCCGTCCTGACAGTGTGGCTTCCCGTGCTGCACTCTCTGGGCCTTGCCCCTGCACACCCAGCCTGTGCGTCACTCCTCAGCCCCAGCTGGATCCTGGAGCCTGGCCTGGCCAGGGTCACTCATCCTGGCATACGCTCACCCACTGAACTAAACCGAGAGGGTGGCACAAGCCTGAAATCATGTTTAGCACAAAGCGTTCTGGCCAAGAAGCACTTGTTCAGGAGTCAGCACCTTGACAGCATCTTACATGCTGCAACAGGTAAGAATCCCTGCTCCACCTCAGTTCAGATCGCAGACTCTGGAAGCCCTCAGGACTCTCAGAACTGCACGGCTTCACACGAGGCCACTAACACGGGAGGCCGGATGAGCAGCAGTGCCTTCCTCCCCACCTCTTCTCCTGGGGGGGACACCGGCCTGCAGGCAGCCCGGAGCTGCCGACTGGAACTGTACAGGTGCCTGCTTGTGCCAGTGTCCTCACGGATGTCCAGGGTCAGAGCTGCAGTGTGACTCTGAGGGGTCGCATACTACACCCAGGGACAGGCACTACCCACAGGCCGTGTGAAAAGGAAGAGGCAGCAGACGCTGGGGTGGGCTTCACCCCCCCTTTTTCCACCACATACCCGCCAGAGGCCCCATGTGGAGACAGCCACGCTCCCCACCCCTGACCCAACCCTAAGCTCCCAGCCCTGTGAGGAGGTCTCTGCCATGTTTGGCCTGATACTCTGTGGGTGAACGGAGCCGGGCCATGCTCAGCCCGCCCCACGGTGCTTTCTTGCCCTGCCAGGCTGTGAAACACTTTCCCTGGGAGCAGAGCCCCAGCTGCTGAGGAAGCCTGGAGGTGACAGGCTGCCAGCAGGAAGGGTCCCCACTACCCTCAGCTCGCAGGCATCAGACTCAGTGTGCTGACCCTGCGCTGTGCTGGTTGGTGTCCCACGAGGGACAGAGTGCCTGACATGCACATTCACAGGAGGGCGGGGAGGGGTGTTTGGGTTCACACTGCTGGAAGCTTCAGTCTACACTCCATGTTCCGAAGCAGAGCTGTGAAAGGGCGAGGCGGAGCTTGGCTGCTCACCTTGAAGCCACGAAGAAGCACAGCAAGAAGATCGATAGATAGAGGAGGGAGGGGACCAGGTGTGGTCCCGCAGTCTCACTTCCTGGGTGCCGGGTGCCCCCAGAGCATGTGCCTCCAGTTGACGGTGTGGGCGGTCGCCTTAGGTCTCCGTCTGCATCAGCTCTGGCTCAGCAGACCCAAACCTTGGCTCCGCGTTTGCATAAGGTGGGGGTCCTCAGGGCGGCTTCAAGCAGGGTGGCCACACCCATTCCCCCTGTCTGCAAAACTTGAAGGTGCACGTAACTGACTCGCACACCGTGCTCTTTTTCTGAGTTCACTGTCCTTCCCAAAGACCTGAGCAGGCATGATATTCCCCAGGAAAGAGGAGCCCTCACAGGGAACTGAACTAGGAGCCCACTGCGGAGGCAGTGGCTGTGTCCCCTGGGTGTCGCCATTGGCCAGGAACCCTGTGCAGAAGGGGCCAGGCCCGGCTGTGGACAGGAGTGGCCACTTCTGCTCCGAGCTTCCTCCGCAGCCTGCTAAGCTAGAGCTGCCTTTCAGAGAACACAGTGTGCCCAGCTTTGCAGATCAGGCCAGGCAAGGACAGGTGCTGGGAGGAGGTCCGTGCATCTGTCTACGAAGGGTTCCCCTTGCTCATGAAGCTTATGTGGCTTCTGAACAAAACAAGACCAGTTGCATGGTGCAATTGTGACGAATAATTGGTGTCCACGAGGGACAAAGTGTGACCACAGTGAATGAACAGTTTTTTAAATGTATTGCCATAAAAACACATTACCATGAAAGCCCCTCAAATACCCCTTACTTCAACCCCCCATTCTGCCCAGTCTAGCAGTCTGGAGTCCTTTCTCGAGGGTTGCTATGGACTCAATCAATCGAAACCTTGACTTTTCACTGTGAGTGACTTGGGGGAAGAGCTGCAAGTCCCAGGGAGCTGACCCAGGAGCAAGGTAGGGGAGGACGCAGTCAGGCTTTTCTGAGCCACCCTGGTGGTAGCACCCAGCGGGGCATTCAGCATGATTTTGATCGCACCTCCTGAGGACACTCAGGCAGGACATGGGCTTCAGAGCTGCCTCAAAGAGTGCCAGGGACGAGGGGACAAGTGTGTGCGAACAAGAGGGAGGATTTGAGGGCGTTCACGCTCATGGGCCTTTGTGCCTAGATGTCCGCAGTCTCATGCAGTCAAGCGGGAGGCTCTTTCGCGGGTGGACGAATCTAGAGCGTGTGATTGACTGGAGGTGTGGTGCTGGGATTAATGGCAGTGGATCTAGGCTGGGTCGCTATGGATTGGCACCACCATAACGCCGGCAGCCTGGAAAGCATGAAGGACTCAGAAAGAGGCTCTCTCACGCAGCCTTGCTGTCTTCTGCTGCAACGAGCTGTGGCCCTCTGCGTGCCACCCTGCCTTGGAGCCAGCCAATCACAGGCCTTGTCAGTACCTTTCTCCCTTGTACTTTGGGTATAAGGGGTTTTGTGTCAGGGATTTTGTCTCAGCAACAAGAGAAAAGCAACTAAGACAGTGCCTGTTCCTGTAATACAACTTAACTTATTACATGTTTCAGTCACCCAAGGTATGCTAGCTGCTGCACTTCGGCTGGGGAATCTTCCCCAATGGCCTACATGTTAAAGTTTTTGTCCCCTGCCTACAGTGCCACTGGGCGGTGGTGGAAACTTTGAGAAGTGGGGCTCCACAGGAGGCCTCGGGTCTGGCTCTTCGCTACTTGGACACAAGGTGAGCAGGTGGGTGCCACCACCTGCTCTTACTGTCACATGCAGTCTCTGCTGGCCCAAAGCTAAAGCTAGGGGTAGTGTGTGGCTCCTGTCTCTGTGGGCTATGGCCCTGGTGTTTCTTTACAGTAAAGGGAAAGGCATGGCCACACAGCTTGTGCGTGGCAGCAGCACTAGCCGGCAGCACTGTGGTCCTCGGGGCTCTCCTGCCAGGTCATGGCCGAACCACACTACAAAGATTGAACCCTGTTGGACACTGCTGAGAACCTTTAAAATATAAGCACACAAGACCTGCTCGGTCTCCTAGGTCTCTAGATGTATCTTAAGTTGGGTGATGGGCACTGGGTTTTGGACGCCAACTAGAGCACACCGCTGAATCACGTGTGGGAGCACGCTTCAGAGCGGCGTCTGAGGCTCCTGCCACACTTTCCTTTTTCCTCTCTTGTACTTTCTCCAAGTGAGATACGTCAAGAAGCAGCTTTCCTGCCATGTGCTTCAAAAATAAATGGAGAGAAAGAGCTGCAGCAGATGGCTCGGGCGGAATTTGAACAGCGATGGCAGTGTCTTGGAGGACAAATGGGTAATGTACTCTGCTCAGACGCACACCCTCCCCAGCCTGGGAACAGCCTCAGTTTCCGGCATGGCCAGCTGAGGTGGGGGAGCTGCTGAGCCTCGCCCAGTACCCCACGGCTCCAGAGCCACGTGCTCTGCATGCTGGAAGCAAGAGAGGCCTAAGGTCCAAAGTTTACACCTGAAAGCAGCAGCCAAGCGCGTGGCCACACAGCACCAGCCCTATTACTCTGAAGCGAAGTCCGTCTGAAGGCTAGGGTCTCTGGGGCTTCCCCACCCTAGATCTGCAAAGCACCCCCCACAAGCCTTGGAGGCTAGAGACAGAGCCCCCATCAGCAGGAGGAAGTCCGTGACCAGCAACCGCAGCTCCATGCCAGCAGCGGGGTTTCGGCACAGAGATGAGCCCACAAAGCCCACCGCACAGAGACCGTCCACAGAAACACGTGGCTACAGCGTGCTTTTTCTGATCTTGCAGGCCTGTGGAGCCTTCCCGGGGGGCACACTGAGGCAGAGCCAGCACAGGACACATGCACGTGGCTGTGCCCCGTGGCACGTCAGCAAAGCCCACACACAGGGTCCATGCACGTCATGAAGGGCAGGTCCCTGCCTTGGAGGCATGGGGAGCTGGGAAGGGGTGAGGAGCAGCCGTGGTCCTGTCAGTGCAGCTTCCGAGCGGCCTCCCGCACATCTCGAGGAGGGCAGGAAAGCAAAGAATAAGAAAAGCCCTGCTCTGTGTGATGCACAAATGCTGCCAGAGAGACCATAGCTGTGGAACCAGGCACCACGCTGCACAGCAGCCAGCCTCGGACCCAGCACCCTGAGCCTGGCAGCTCAACAGGGCAGCGCTGCCTGCACAGCCAGGAGCAGGACGGGAAGTTGCTGGGGCCCAGGGCCCTGCGGGCACCCCAGCAGGGCCCTGACACACATCCTAGGTGGGGTGCGGGGCGTCTTCCCTCTACTAGCCGGCCTAAGGCAGGAAGCAACATCAAGGGTGCCAAGGGGGCCCCCAATACAGTTACCTCAAACACTGTCACTTTATTGGTTTGCTTTATGCTTTATTCTGTTGAAAAGGAATCTCACCATATTACCCAGACTTGTTTCAAATTCCTGAGCTCAAGTGATTCTCCTGCCTCAGCCTCCCAGGTACTGTGACTACACGTAGGTACAGGTCACCATGCACCACTGACACTAGTCCCTGGCCTGGGAGTGAACTGTAGGGATGGAGTCTCCAGGTAGAGAATGCGGAGGCCAGGTTGTGACCAGCAGGAGGGAGCCAAGAGCCCTACGTCGCTGTCAGGTCGGAGCAGCCCTGGTGCAAGATGACCTTGGAGGCTCTGTCCTCTGCCTCCCCAGGGGGGAGAACACGGGCCGCCCCCTGTGGAGGCCCCTATGGGGATGCAGAGGACTCCCAAAACAGGCGCAGACCCTGGGGACCTGCCCCAAGTTCTCGCAGTGACTTCAGTGGTCCCAGCTGTCACCCGTTGCAGCCACCACTCCCACACAGAAGGGCTGCCATACCCTGTAGATAAGGAGTGAGCTGCCCAGGGCCTGCAAAGCTGGCATCCATTCACAAAGTAGCCAGCGAGCGCTGGGGGCTCCCCACGCAGCAGCCAGCAGCAGTCTACATTACTGCTTTCTCTCCCCCAGCTTCCTCCAGGAGTGACCAGCTCACTTGCACCTCATCCATGGGGAACCTGAGGCAGGAAGAGGCCAGGAGCTTTGGCGGTCCGCAGAGCAGCCGGCTGCCATTCAGAGGCCCCCAGTTCTGGGTGCCTCAGGGTCCCTGGAGGGGACACTGACAGGGATGCACTCTGCAGCAGGGAGAGGCTGAACTGGCAGGAAGCCACACCAACCGCTCAGGCACAGGGTGCACCCTGCTAGTGATCTCAGTCCCGCCCAAGCAGAGGAGGACAGGCGACAAGACAGGGTCTGTGGTGGGTTCAGTTGAGGGCAAACAAGGCAGCATTTTCTAAACCTCCACTTAGCATCAGGGGTGTGAGAGGAGGGGACACGTCAGTGGCCTGACTGGACACTTGTGAGCACAGAGTGGACCTTGGCCAGTGTACATGGCCACAGGGAAACAGGAGGGCAGAGTGGCCGGTGAACAAATGCCCTCCACAGCTGAGGACATGAGACCCAGCCATCTAGTGGCCAGGCAGACCAGCCGATGTCATGGTGACTGACCTCGGGAGCCAGCCCCACCGTCTCCGTCCTGCTGCCTAGCAGAGCCCAGGGCTGCTGTGTGGCACCCTTCTCACTGTGACCACTGCCCTGCCTCGGTTGCCTTCCAGGACACAGCCCGCCAGGCCCCTACAGGAGCCCGCCATCACACCTGCCTGCCCTCATAGCTGCCCATCCAGCTGCCTTGTCAACAGTGACTACCTGCAGTAGAAACACAGCTGGTGCCTGGGTTCTCCTCACCCAGAGCCCAGAGTTGGATAGAAACCCTGGACCAACAGGCCAAGCTGCTCGGGAAACCCTCTCCCATGAAAAGGAAGAGGAGGCCAAACACCTTCTTCATCAAAACAGGAAAGGAGATTTAGCACAGGGAAGCCAAGGCAGTGCGTGCATACGAGGCAGGTCTGAGCCCAAGAGCACCCAGAAAAAGGAATCTGCTGGTGGGTTCAGAAGGACAGCGCAGCCAAGGCCCCCAGGACAGCTCTCCTAAAGCCACTTAGGCTGTCCGCTTAAAGAACTTTGGGCCCTGGATGCAGCAGCACACTCCTTTTCTGGAGGCCCAGGAGAAGATTGGCAAGTTTGAGGCCAGTCTGAGCAATGCAGCAAGACTCGGTCTCAAAAAGGAATTGTAATATTTTGTGCACACAGGAAACTGCAAAGGAGAAACTAACTTCATTCACAGCCCACCAAGCTGAGGAGACAGCTGTCAGCGCTCTGGTCCGTTTGCTTGCCCAGCTGAGGAGGCATCGCACACACAGCTCCCTTCTTGTGTAGCATTATTCTGCCAGGACCGTGTGTCCCAAGGAAATTCACATGAGCCCGCTCAGTGGCCTGGGGTGGCCGTGCAGGGACGTCACTGCCCCCCACAGCTGACACCTCAGCAGCCCCGGCTCGAGCACCAGGCTGCGTGCCAGCAAAGCATGAAAGCCCACAGGTGGTGGCACAGCCTTGGATAACTCACTCCCAAGTCCCCAGTGTTTGCACCGGATTTGCTGCCCCTTTTGGAGTCCTCTAATAAATCCAGCCATTTTTACAGGAATTGAAAAGGAGCAGGGACACGGGAGTGCCACCTGGTGGCAGCACAGAGTCCCTAAAGAGAGGAAGCAGGCGGGGCCAAGGGATAGGCAGCTTCCCAGATTCAGCTGTGGCTGAAGGGCTCAATGCTCCCCCGGGCCACGGGCCACCGGGCCACCGGCGTCTCAAGCCGGCCAGCCACAAAGCCCACGCGTGGCTGCGGCTGCGAACTCTTCCCGCTGTCTCCCTACATCATGTTCCACACCCTCCCAGTTGGCCCAATCTAAGCAGAGTGTCTGCAGCACGACAGCAGGCAGACCAGAGCACGAGAGCACTGTATCCGCGACTCCTCCCAGCAGCCCACGCAGCTACGCAGCTCCAGGGGGACGCTCGGGCCAGAATCAAAGCGCGCTCCAGCAAGCCCAGTAAGGACAGGAGTTGAGGAAAGGCCTGGCTGCCGGGCAGGCCTGGAGGCCTCGGACAGAGGCTGTCCTGAGGGAACTCCCACTGAAACCCGAGGCTAACTCACTTCTAGTGTTGCTCTGATCTCACAGTCTGAATTCAGAGGACACAAGAGCAGGCTTCCATAACCCATGCACTGTGAGCTGATGGGGTTCGACTGCCGAGTCCAACTCTCCGAGGCAAAGTGATGCACCAAGAGGAAGACGGTGAGGAAATGAAACCCGAGGCCCAGGCAGCACAACAATCCCCCAGGCCTGACAACAGCACATCCAGGTGAAAAGTTCCCTGTGCTACCTGGAATTCTGAGACAAAATTCATGCAGAATCCAAGAGAACACACACAGCACAGTGACTCGGCCAGAAGGGACCAATGGTGGGGGAGGGGTGCAAGTCAAGGTCTGCATTCCTGGGTCCCCAAGCAGGGTTCCCAGGGGGCTTGGCGTGGTCTGGGAGCTCCAGACAGTCACCCTGAAGCTTGGCCCCTGGAACTCAGAGCCTCATGTTCAGCACACAGAGATACCAGGTTCTGGGATCAGCAGCCACCTTGAACCCACACCAGCACCACAGAGGCGAGTCTGGGGGCCACGCGGCCATGTGATCTGTGACCCTGGCCAGGGCTTTGTAGGAGAGAAGCGCTCCTCAGCACCACTGCAGCCCGCTCCAGAATCAGGAATAAAAGCCCTGTACAAAAGTAGTTCCTGGTGCCTGGCCCACCTGAGTGCAGGAACTGGGAGAAGTAAGCCCCAAACTCAGAGACCCTCCAGGCCAGGTGCCATCTGTCCTGAAACACTGTCCTGTTTCCCTTCAGCTGTGACACAGGTGCTCAAGCACCTGAGCACACCTTGCCTGCAACCTGGGCCAAGGGAGAGAAGGTGCTGCGGGGACGCTGAGCACTGAGACCCACCGGCTTGGATTGCCAACTGCTGGTCAGCCTGTTACACCCAGCTGAGCTGAACTAGCATGGTGCTGTGCATGGGAGGCCAGCTGGGGGTTGCTGCCAGCAGCATAAGAGGCACAACTGGAGAAGAGGAGCAGTTAGGGAAGCTATTTGGAGAAGCTGTTGGCGCTGCTGGAGCTGTGGGAAGCAGCTGGCTCTCTTGGGCTGCTCTGCTGGAGGACCTCATCATGCCGGCTTTCCAGCTTGTCTGTTCTCATCTGTAGCTGAGGATGGCTACGGTTCACTTTGGGGGAGCCTATCACCCCGAAGCACACCATCCCCTTCAGGACCTTCATTCTGCACTCCAGGAGGGAAGTGAGCTTTGCATGTCTTGAGCTCCACTTGCGTTGGCGACTCACACTGTGTGCTTTGTGGATCTGGCTTCTCAGCATCACGTGTCAGGTTCGGCCACACTCTTGTGTGTGACAGGAGCGAGTGGCTTCTTTTGTGCTCTGTTTGTGTTGCTCTATGGCTGTCTCCCGTTCGGGCTGCTCACCACGTCCTGTGCTCACGCTGACAACACATCCCCGTGGGCCCCAGTCTGCAGTCGGCTGCTGGGTCACAGGGTAAAAGCTGCGCACCTACGCTTCTCACTTTGCCTGAATTTGGAAATCTATAGGCAGAAGTTATTTATAATATTCTTTAATTATCTTCTAAATGTCTGTAGGATCTATCTATAGTGATGTCCACTTTCTATTCTTATTACTGGTAATTTGGGACTTCCTTTTCTTTTTCTTGAAAATAAATTTGTGGGATCCAGCTAAAGCTCTGATTAAAAAGAAATTTTAATCTAAATACTTTCATTTAAAGAGAAGTTAAAAGTAATCAATATCCACCTCAAAAATTTAGAAAGGATCAGGAAACAGACCTCAAAGCAGTGGAAGAACAATAGTTAAGACCTGACCACATAGCGTCCCGGTGTGTAGCATGCCCCCTCACTCTGCTACCTCCAGTTACCCCTCGCTTCGTGGCGGGGTTGTGTGCCCAGCGTGCACGCCGCCTAGGCAGGGGCCCCACTGCCAGTCCACAGCCTGCCTGCTCCCCATGTACCCTTCTGCCTCCTGGAGGTCTGCTTCCTGAGCTTTGTCGGAGTCCTTGAGAGAAGCGCTTGATCACTTGCAACTTCTTTTTAAAGAAAAGTATTTAGGTTACAATTTTCTTTCAACCATAGCTTTAGCTGGATCCTACAGATGATTAATACTGTCTTTTCATCATCATTTAATTAAAGTATGTTCTGATTGCTACCCAATTTCTCTGACACACAGGCATGCAGAAAAGTATTGCCTGATCTCTGCACAGTCCCAAGTCCTGTCTGTTCCATCAAGATTTGACTGAATTCCTCCCATCACAGAAATCCTCCAAATGATTTCAACCCCTAGAAGTCTGATAAGATTTGCTTTATCCTGTGGAACTGCCTTTGCTCCCTGTGGTCATGGTTGGTAAACTGGATCCCACACCTACAAGGAGTCCTATTCCAAGGGCTCTGTGTGCCCCCCACGCCCGCTGGGTGCACTCGCTGATTCTGAGCGTCCGCCCCACGGCCTCCTCATTCCTCCCGGGCACTGGCAGTCCTCTCTCTGCTACTCCTCTTCTTTCTGCATTACTGGGCTGTCCTTCCCACCCTTCACAAGAAGGCAGATCTCCAGCAATGACTGTGCATCTTTCCTTGCCTTTAGGCTTGGGTGCTTTGAAATCACACACTCAGGGCGAGAGAGCTGCGCCTTGGAGCCCCACACTCCGACCTCTGCCTCACCCCTTCCTTGGGCTCTGCCTCTGGTGACCCTCCCAGCCCTGGCAGTGCCACAGGGAAGGCAGCCTGGAGCACTGCTCTATTTTTAGACGGCCTTCAGTTGGAACGCTGGGCTTATTATTTTTAGTGTAATCACTACATACTGTGTTTTTTATTTGTTCTCCCGTTTTATGTTTCTCTGTTACCCTCTTTTGGATTGAATATTTTTGTTATGTTCTTCTATTTGCCTTATTTATTAGATATCCTCATTTTCAATTGCCCCAGAAATTGTAACAGGGCCCCAGACACTCACAGTGTGACAGCACCCTCCCCTGCCAGGAGGAGGAGGAACCATAGCCACAGACACAGCTCAACATGAGTCATGCACTGTAGGGTTCTGTGACACTGTTTCTGGCAAGGTTTTTTTTTTCTTTATTTCTCTCAAAACAGAAGCAAACCTGTGGCACCACCTCAAATTAAGATATCACAAAGGAAATGATCAGGAAGTGATAGGGAGACCCACACAATGAGAAAATATTTGTGAAACATGCATCTCACAAACAGGTTGACATGTAAAGCACGCACGGTCTTCTACAGCTCCGTAGCAGGAGACTCCAACTCACCGGAAGGACAGCTGTGACCACGCCTAACCAGGATAGTGAGTACTGGTCAAGAAGTGAGGATAGGAGGGCCGGCCAAATAGCTCAGCTGATTAAAGCACCCGCAAGCAGGCTCAGGGGCCAGGGGTTCAATCCCCAGGCCTGCCATGCCAGCCCTGCCCCCAGTTGGGCGCGGTGAGACCCAGTTGAGACTGGGTGTGGTGGTGCACACTTGTAATCCTGTAATCCCAGCTCTTGGGAGGCTGAAAACAGGACAGTCACTACTAGTCTGATCTAGTAGTGAGACCTGTAGACCCTTCCCTAAAATACAGAAAAAAAGGAAGTGAGGACGGAAACGGAACCTTGGCACACTGTGGGTGGGAATGTAACACAGTACATGGAGATGCACCAAGAAACTAGAGACAGAGCTATCAGTGAGCCAGCAATCCCAATTCTAGGTATTCAAAATTGGGGTCCCAGGAGAGCATTCCTTGCTCACTGCAGGGCTCATGACGCCAAAGAGATGGTGATCGTCCGCAGCTGGGTGAACTGTGTCAGTGTGGTACATCCAGGCAATGGAAAAGTATTCTGCAAATTTAATCCCACAGCGTGTGACGCCAGCCACAGAAGGAGGTTCCTAAAATAGCCACAGCACAGATGCAAAGAGAATGGTGGCTGCCAATGGCTGGGGGATGCTAGACATGGGTATGACGCTTTCTCCAGAAGTCTGCTGGGCGGTACTGTATCTGTGGTCAGCGGCACCAGCCATACTCCTGAGACACACTAAGGGAAAGGTCTCACACTGACACCAGTTCTCACCGTAGTGGAAGAGGGGGTTTGGGGCCTGCTGTGGTGTAAAGCCCGCCGTCACATTCTAGGTGGTACAGGAAGCTGACCCCCTCCTGGGCCGCTGGCAGTGCAGTCAGTGCCCCTGCCTGCCCAAGTACATGCCACCTGAACTTGTACTAGCTTCCTTCTGCAGAAAGATTTCTGCTAGCATTTCAGTGGTGGAGGCTCCTGAGGTCTGTGCACCTGGACATGGCTTCATTTTATCTTCACATTGAAAAGCCCCTAGGAGGTGAGGCAGGCCCTACCACATCAAGCCTGGCACCACCCTGCCTGTGACGACACTCACACTGATAAATTTCATGTGCTGGCCCTCCCGCTGCTTTGCAGATTTCTCTGCCACTTTGGCTTTGTTAGTTTTACTGTAATGTTTAGAGGCATGGTCATCTCTGTTCATGCCATGCACTGCACCACACAAGCTGCCAAAAGTCAAACTCTTCCAACTCACAAGGGGTTATACAATAGATGTTTTAAATCCAAGGTTTGGGATCTAACTTCAGATTCGAAAAGCAATCTGAGCCACCGGCTTTTCAGCACCACTCCCACCCGCCCTCCTATTCTGAGACATGACCACAAAGGGGCCTTTCAGCCCAGACTCAGTTCTTCCATCTGGTGGTCCCCATCCCTGCACCCAGCTGGCTCACCTCTCCATGCACTGTCTGCAAAAGGAAGCCCAGTCGTTCATTATGTCCATCTACTGAGTTCTTCAACTCAGCTCTAGTGTTTCCATTGGATTGTTTTGCGCATAGAACCCATTTCTTGGGTCTCTGACTGTCCCCATGATGACCACCTGTGAGGGCCAGGCACCGACGGAACCCAGCCCTGGCATCCCCTCTGCGAGGCCTGCTGCCTGGCCGTGGCTTCTCCAGCCCCAGGGGCTCTGAGGTGCTGATGTCCTCACGCGGGCATCACGTGCTCCAGTCCAGAAGCTGCCCACCATGAGAGGCCAGCACGGCCAGGAGGATTCTGAGGTTCCCTGTCACTGCCGAGCATGCGCGTATGCCCCGGGAGCCCTGAGGCCCTGACTGGGTAAGGCACATGCGGTCACACTGTCCTCCGCTTCCTGACCTGTGACAGCTCTTGGTGTGTTTTCTATACCAAGAGCTGTCACAGGTGTTGCACTGTTAAAGGACTATTAAGGGCAGAGACAGAGAAAGAAGAGGGAGGAAGAAGTGCAAGAGTGACTGCTGCCTCCTTAGAAGCCAAGGACATTTACACGTGGCCATCTGCAGGGTCTCTACCTCTGAGCCTCGGCCACCTCTCATTGATAGGTTATCAGTGTGTATTGACACAGAGACTAAGCTAAACACATTAAATGATAGGGAGCATTGATGGTGGCGATGCCTGCCGCAGAAGCCCAGGTCCCCACGGCCGCAGCTGGGGAAGCGCAGGGCGGGCCTGTGGCCTGGGGGGGCAGCCCTTTCCTGCCCCGCTCCCGGAACTCTCCAAGGGGCCCCAGGGCCTGGCACGGAGTGGTGTGGGCAGAGGAGCCGGTGCAGGAGCCAGGAAGCTGCTCCGGGTCTGGGCGCCGTGACTGCCCTCTGCCCCGCACCCGGGCTAGCACACTTCAGCTGCTGCCTGGATGCTTCCCCGCCATGTGGTCAGAGCCCTGCTGCGGGTAGAGACACTTTCTGCACACGCCCACCCCTAGCAGTCAGAGACAGCAGAGGTCTAGGTGCTGTGCAAGGGCTGCAGACCTCCGTGCGGCCGGTAAGCAGCAGTGAGGGAACCACATTCCCTGGGGCAGAGCTGAGAACTCCTCAAGTGAGGAGGCCGCTTGCTGTCCCAGGCTCATAGCTACCGTTCCCACTGTGAAGGACGGTCTGGCTCGATGTTCTCCACAAGGTTGGTTCATGACCACAGTAATAAAGTGGACAGACTGCCTCTGGCCGACAGTTTCGCGGCACTCAGGGCTGAGAATGTCTGCATCATGGTGACAAGAAAATCTGCACGAGCAGGGGGCTCTGTTACATCTGCACCAAGAAAAGCCCTGCACAGGATGTCAGCGGGGCTGTCTCCACCAGGATCCCGGAGGCTCGGTGGCCAGGCTCCTGACCACAGCCCTGCTCCGCTCTCTACATGGCTCTGGTGTCAACCAGTGCATGCTGCTCAGTCATGGACAGGTACCTGTGAAAAGGGTGTGGAAGAAAGCTTCTCTCTGTCTCCTCCCTGTCAGAGGGTAAAAACGATACTGTTCCAGTTTGGGAGGCTTTAAGCAGCTCCTCTATCCATCAAATGGGAGCCAAGAGCCAGAGACTGCCCCACCCAAAAAAACTGCACTGTCAGTGAATGAGTGCAAAGTTATTTTTGAAAACCTAGAAGTCAAAACCTCTGGCCTGGAAAGATAAGTACTGGAGCAGACAGAAGCCTCTGCAGCCACACAAGTCCCTCTGAGAAAGGCCTTTTGCTCGATCGAAGCCAGCCCCTTTGTCCCCAGCCACAGAACCACAGCATGGTAGGAGCTCCACCAGCAGCCATCTGCCCCACCCACTGCACCTGCCAGGCCTCCTTAGAGGGCACTGCAGGCTTCAGAGTGGCTTCCCTGCCCCAAGGCTGAGGGCTGGACCAGGCCAGTGGATAATCAACTCCACTTCTGGGTGAAAGGTGAAGAGAGTCAATGGAAACCAAAGGAAACTTCCCTCCACAGCCAGGGCCCACCCCCCCTGGAGCCCCTCCTCCTCACAGCTGCAGGGCCCTAAGGAGGGGCAGATGGACCTTGGAGGGTCTGTTCCTGTCAGGTATCTGTATCCACTTGTCCCCTGGGCCAGGGCCCAGCCCATGACAGCCAGATCTCAGAGACACCAAACAGCCTGCAGGTGGGCCACAGGTGCTTCCTTTGTGAGGCCCTCAGTGGGGCTCAGAGCAGAGAGTAATCCCAAAGCTGCCAGCACAGGATACTGGGGCTGGGGGAGCACACACTGAGCCCCAGGGCCCACCTCACGCTAAGTCCCACACAACCCCACAGCGAATTCTGCAGTCCCAGAAGCGCCCAGGTGGGGCCCCTGCCCCTCTCCCCACTTCACTGGTCCAACCCACAGCATCAACTCACGTTCTTCCTCCTAACCCTAAGCTGGCATTTTACTCGGAGCCTCCTTACCTGTACGGTAACCCCGTCCTACGCCCCCCAAGTGCCTGAGAGCCTGAGGAGAGGCGGTCTCTGAGTCCCAGCCAATATACCAGTGGGCTGCTTCAACGACGAGCCAGCTTCTGCCCGAGCAGGTGAGCCTTCAGTGTAGAACCAAATCAGCCTGGGCCGATGACTGCACTTCTGTTGCATGCGCGTCTTTCGGCAGCCCCCTTTCCTTCACTCTGGGTGGGCTGCACGTGCCATAGGCAGGGCCAGAGACCCTGCAGCAGAGGAGCCTGGGCTTGACTCACAGTTAGCCTCAGGTGGCGAGCACATCCTGCTTTTGCCCTCTGTCCCACCAGGACATCCCAACTCCCCACACGCATGCACACAGCAAGAGCACACAACGGTGCTGGCTGCGCACGCTGGGGAGGCACCTGACAGCCAGCATCTGAAAATGGTGCTCTACACCTACACTTCAGAAGAGTATTACAAAAAAACAAAAAAACAGTAAATAGAAAACAATGAAAAGTAAGCATTGCCCTGTTTGAGCCTGCTAGGCCCAGGTGGCTGCTAGCCAGTCCTTGGCACACTTGGGTCAGTCCAGGCTGGTGAGAAAACACCTATGCAGGGCACAACAGAAATGCCCCACAAGTCCAGAGCTGGAAATCTCCAGGCAGGCCAGCCTGGCCGGGCATGGATAGCCCCTCCTGGCAGTAGATGGTTACTTCTTGTCCCACTCTGTGGCAGAGGGCTCCAGTCTCCGCCTCTTCTCACAGAGCCTGGGCTCCACCCTGGAGACCTCGCCTCACCCTTGCCCCCGGGGGCCGGAGCAGCATTTAAGGATGCACACACACAGGTCAGTGCACCTGGTTCAGAGCATGTCACCTTCCCCCAGCACAGATGTGCTCACCGGCTCAGCACAGCGGATGCATGTGCCTCCTCCATGACCTTCCGAGAGGCATAGTGACTACCCAGAGATGGGCACAGACATGCGCCGTGCAGTCACTGGGTGAATGCACACTGAACCGCTGCGGGGGGCAGACGTGCCACCCTGACAGCCAGCAGCACCCGCTCACAGCTCTGGGGTGGCCGGACCGACCTGAGCCACGTGCTCCCACAAGCTGCCCACCTGGGGCAGACGCCTAGGGCGTGGCCTGCTGCTCGGTGCCTCGCCCTGCCCCTCAGCTCCTGTTGGTAAGACTGACTCCTGCCACGTGAGATGGCTCTTCGCCCCTCCTCCCCAGTGTGAGTCTGGGCTCCACCCAGCCGGCGAGATGTGGGCTGTGCTAGTCCTGGGCTCCCAACACGCGCGCGCGTCACTTCTGTGAGAGTGAGGCCCAGGCTGTAGGGCGGGAAGCTCACACCCCAACACCCACAGCTCCGGCCTCTGTGCTGCAGCCGGGACACTGCGCCCCCACCAGGTCAAGGTGTGCACGCCCGGGGCCAGGCCGGCCAGGCTGCGCACCCCCTACGAGGGGTGCCTTACCGATTCCTGTGGCTTCGATTTTCATTTCTCTGACTTCACAAGGAGCCCAGAAGCCACTTCATAGGTGTCTCAGACACTTGAACTCCTGGGCAGCTTCTGCCCGAGCGGCTCAAACGTCCTGCTGAGCATCGCTCCCTCGGTGTCACGCGCTCTGGCTATTTGAATGTGACATCTATGCCGGCCATGTGCATTGAAGAGTTTCCCCTGCTCTGTGGCCTGCCTTTCAGTTCTCTTTCTATATAGCTTCCTCCTTTTATTAGGAGAAAGCCTGGCCCAGTGGAGCTGCACTTACCGACCATTTCCCTTGGAGCGAGCTTCCCGGGTCCTCTCTCAGTAGCTCCTGGGCACAAAGAGTAGGAAAACAAAGAGTTCCCACCGGACGCTCCTCATGGGCTCCCCCTTCACCTCAGCGGGAAGAGGAGCGGGTGCTGAGGAGACCCAGGTCCCACTCCAGTTCCCTGACACGGGTCTGGCTGCTCCGCACCCCCTTGTCCTATTCCCAATGCCTAGCGCTCCCATCCCGGTGTGGGGGCACCGCTGAAGGTAGTTGGACCCTCCTGTGCTTTCCCATAGGCTTCTAAGCCCATATCACACAGAGCCCTTAACACACCCTTGAGCATATCCATCACCTGATTTCCTAGGAGTGAGCTGCTGAGTTAAAATCCCATGAAATTTATGCTTTCCCAGATATTAGGCTTTCTGTCTTGCTATAAGAACTTAATTCCTGCTCAAAATTATTAAAAATTCCAAGTTTTCTGCTGGTGCTCATGAAGTTCCGCCTGCACTTTATTTGGAGGAAGCCAGTAGGAGAGATGCAGCTATATTTCTTCCAAATGTCCGGCCAGCTGTCCCCAAGCACTGCTGAGAGGTGTGCCTTTTCCCCCGCAACTTAAAATGCCATCATCACCGTAATACACATGAGCACCGGTGCCTATTTCTGGGCTTGCTGTCTTCTGTAGGGCCTGGCTGTCTCTCCTGTCCTGGTCCATGTGGACTCTGTCTCCGCTCACCTGGGCGTGCCAGGTGCCCCTTGCCCCCACTTTCCTCTTCTTTCAGGATTCATGGTGTTCCCTGAACTTCTGTCTGGCTACTTCCACACAGTTTGGATTCCTCATCCTCGTCCTGCTCCTGCTGTTCTCTCTCCTCTCTGGGGACAGCAGGCCCTCGCACTGTGGCCCCTCCCCCACCATCTTCTCCCTGTGTCCCCTGACTCCTCCCATGCTCGGTGCTCCTCAGCCGCTGTCAGACCCCCACTGGTCACATCCTAAGTCCAGGCCAGGGTCTCCAGCACAGGAGCGCCCCGCCGGATCTCTGCTGTAGGTGGCCCCTGCTCCAGCAGGAGCAGGCTTGCGTTGGGAGGGACTGGGCCCAAGGTCCTCTGGCTGCGTACTGCTTCCCCTGCAACTTTCAGCATCCTGCCCATTCCAGTTAGTACTGACCTTCAACTTACTTGATGGTGTTGGAATGAACATTAGAAGGGCTGAAGGTCTAGCTCAGCGGCTTAACCACCTGCCTGGCAAGCCCTAGGTGAGAGTTTGAACCTTGGTACCACAAAGAAACAAAAAAAGGAAGGAAGAAGAGGCTCTGCCCAAGTCCCCTCATCCTCGGCTCTGGAAGCTGGAAGCACAGGCGCAGGTGCTTGGTGGCAGAGCCAGTCTGAACCTGGCCTCACTCCCCACCACCTGCGGGAGTCCTGGTCTCTCCGCTCGGTGGGACATGGACAGGCCAGAGATGCTTTCTCTATCTCCTCCCGGTCCTGTGCCTCAGTAGCCTCCCTTGCCACGCTCTCCTCGGCTCTGGGGAACTCCAGCAGGAGGCTGCCTGCTCCCGCCTGCCCTAGCGTCCTCTTCCTCCCAGCACACATGGGGCTCCCCACGGGGGTGCTTCATGTCCCTGGAGCAGCCTGTCTCCCGTCTGCACCCCTGGGTAGCACCCGGGCCCCCACGCTGACCCCAGTGGCTGGTACTGACATTCGCTCAGGGAAGATCTCGAAACTGGCAGATGGACGGATGGAGTCTTCCGGGCTGTGAAGGAGGGCTGTGGTTCCAATATTAACATTAAGGCCCAAAGCTAACCTATTTTGTATTTTGAAAGAGCGTGAAACAACATGGAATCCCTCCTCAGCCTTACGGCTAAGATTAGGTGTTAAATAACACAGGGAAATATTTATCCCATCATTTAAAGAGACAGTCATAAGAGAAATATGCCCATAAATGCATGAAAGCTGTCCGAGTATTCACTACTAAAAGGTTGGAAATAGCGACAGTTGTGTCAGATAATGAGCCAACAGGTGAAGCCAGCATGGCGAGCATGACCTCCTCAGGACCACTTTCCCCAAGAGCCAGGAAGCCCTTCCAGAAGCCTCCAGGGGCAGGAGGGTCGGCTGCAGTCCCCAGAGAGCCTTCCTGGTCTCATCTCCCCTGTGCCGAGTCCCCTCAGCCTGCCTTTTCCACACCCTCTACACCATCGTGCCATGGTCCAGCCCCAGCCCCAGCCCCAGCTCCAGAGAGGCCCTCCCTCCAGCCAACCCTGCCCCAGTACCAGCCAGGGACTTGGACCAGCCTGCCTCGCTGCCAGCCACAGCGGGTGTTCTGATGCCCAGGGGCTGGGTGGCAGTGATAGCCCAGCTGCCATCAGATGTGTATCTGGGCCCAAGACTGGCAAGTTCCAAAGCAGAGCCTGGCATCAAGCAAGACCTGGGCTGTGGTGGCTCCACCGGGCAGGATGAGCTGCCCCAAAGCACACTCCTACAGTGCAGCAGGACCCCTCCCAGCTCCCCCACCTGACCTCCAGGTCCCCAGCTCACATGCAGTCCCAACCACAGGGCCAAGCTGCAGACACGGAAGCAGGAAGCTGTGTCCAGGCAGCTGCCTCCAGCTCTCTGCAGCTCATGTTGGCCATGGCCAAATTTCCCTTGGGACCCACAGATGGTGGCAACCAGCAGTTACCACTGGGAGGGCCACATGACTGCGGACAGCAAAAAGCCACTTTGGGGAAGAGACTCTACGAGCTGGGGGCTGGGCGACACCAACAGAGATGAGGGTGAGGGAGGGAGGAAAAGGAGTCACCAGAAAGCCCCCACACAGGGCCTGCCCCCAGCAGCTGTAGCCAGGATCACAGCGGCTCGCAGCAGCATCAGATCAGGTGCAGGGTTTGTCCAGAAACCTTCTCCACAGCTGGCCACCCCAGAGCGTCTCTTTGGAGCTGCAGCTGGAATTATGAGAAACGATGAGGAAATCGCTCTGGGATTCATGGTTCACATCCTCATCTCCCCATAAGGTCAGAACCACACGAGTCTGACTGAGCCCCCTCCCACCCAGAGGGGCTCTGGTGCTCCGGGATGCGTCCGCAGTCAGGGAAGCATCCACACCTCTTCCTCAGCTGCACAACCACGAGACAGAGAGAGAGCCCTGAGGGAAAGCAGATTTGACTCCTAGGCACGACAGAGACCTCCTGATGCCAGGGTTTGTTGCCTGCAGCCCTCAATATGCAGCAGACAGACCCCATTGACTGTCCTTCCAGTGACATCTCCCTGTCCTCCACACCCAACCTGCATAGCCTCCCTTCCTGCCCTGAGCACACAGCATGGCTATCTCCCCGACACACAGAGCCACTCAAGAATGAAGCCAAGAAAGTGCACTGAGCCCAGTGGTTGGTGGTCTGTCAAGAGCTCCAGGTGGTTGGACACAGGCCACAGATGTTGGGGCCACAGCTGGGGATGGCCACTAGGGCTGCACATGGGAACACCTGGCCTCCTCCATCTACACCAACTTAATGACAAGCTTGCTGCCTGAGCACAGGGATTTGCAAAAGCTCCCTGGTAGTGAGATAACTTGCTCAAGGCTCACGGTCACACACACATGCACACGCAGGCCACAGCAAGCTTCGGGACAAGGCACACACATGCAGACGTGTGCTCACACAAGGGCTACAGCAAGCCTTGGGAAACAGCCCAGAGCCCGCACTGCCCCAAGACCTACAACAGTGAAAGTAAACCTGTTAGAGCTTTCAGCAATAACAAATGGCCCACGGTAGCACACGTGTCAGTGGGCCACCCCCACTGGGACATAGGCTGCAGGGCCCACAGGAGAGGAAGCCAGCCCTGATCTGTCCCAGCCTCTACTCCACGTGGCACTGCAGCACATCACCCAGCCTGCCAATGTGTCTTTCCCCATCCTCCTCTCAGGGCCACACACAGACAGCGCAGAAACCAGCCTTGGCTAGGGGGTCACAGGATCGAGTTAGATGAGGGCCTGATGCCCACCACACGCCACTCCTCCCCATCAGGGTCCTGGGCCTTCTGCTTTCTCTACCACAGAACCACCGAGGAAAAAGTGAGAGCAGGAGCAGGTGGCTGCCCTCGGGACCAGGAGGAACTTGCATCCTGGACTGCGTGTAGCCAGGGCCTCCTCCTCTGTGGCTGTTTCCCCCAGAGCAGGATGGTCACTGAGCATCAAGCTGTCTGAGTGCAGGCTTGTGAGGTGGCAAATGGTGTGCCGTTTGCTGAGAACGCCTGGTTCTGTCCTGGAAGGTCCCTGGGGGTCAGTCCAGGCGCAGCCCAGCTTCCTTGCAAATGCACTTGGTTCGAGCAGATTCCAATGTTGAAGAAAGCAATGCTTCTTCACCCATCTCAATCCAGGGCAACTGACTAAAAGCTTCTAGGAACAGAAAGCAGCTCCCAGAGTGGCGCTGAGAGCTGATTCCCAAGTGGAAGGGCTTCAGAGGGGAGCGTCCTGTCTGCACGGCCTCCAGTCCCTATGTGAAATCTACGGGTGACCCAAGGACATTTTCCACACAGGACGGACAAGCAGTTAGCTCTAGGCTGGACAACTCTGGCCCACTGGTGACACAGGCCCCAGGGAGCTGCAGTTAGTTCAAGATCGGGACTGGGTTCCCTGAGGCAAATCCACCCACAGCTCAGCTGGATTGGAGATGTCAAGGCAGGAGCAACCTGAGACGCCACCCAGCAGGGTGGGATGCAGGCCGGCTGCACGGCTAGGGCAGGGCCTGGACTGGGCTTAGAGAACATCTGCTTCCCTGACCAGCTGCAGCTGATGCTATGTCCTGCTAGGATGGTGGGGGCAGGGCCAGGGCCAGGGCCCGTTCATGTGGGTGTCACCAACAGACCCGGCCTCCAGTACCAGGCCGCTCAGCTGGATCCCAGGGCTGTGCAGGTGCGTCCCTCCCCCTCGCACCCCACCTGCTCTTCCTCGCGCCACCGCCACCCCTGCACCAGCGTCATCACCGCTGTCATTTTCAGCACTATCGTCATGACAGCAGTGCTGGCAGTGTCCTTCCTGGCGCATCGCCAGCATCGCTGTCCTCATGGTCACCAGCACTCAGGCCCCGCCATTGCACAACTGCCGTCATCAATGCCCTCACTGTCACCACCACACCATGCAGCAAGTGTCGCCCGGGCACCAGCTTCTGTGCAGTCCCCATCTGCCTCCAGAAAAGAGATCATCCACATTTTCATAACAAGCAGAAGATGTCAATGGTCTGAAGGGGAAAACAAATTGAGGTTTAGAAAGGCTAAATAATTGCTTAAGATAATACAGCTAGAGAGATGAGCTCAGATTACAGACCAGCGCTAAGCTAAGCAGGACCCCTAATTGCAGCACTGACAGGTGTGGAGCATGGACAGCTCCTAACCTCCTCAGCCCCGCCTTCTGCTGCATGTAGACACCAGCCATGCCCCCAGCACGGAGCTGGTGTGAAGTGGCACTGCTCCACAAGCCAGGCCTGTCCAGATCCACCCCAAGGCCATCCCTGTGGCAGCATCCAGCAGGTGCGTCCAGAGCTCTGCAGCTGAGGAGACCTAGTGCGTACAAACCTCCCACGGACAGTAAGATACTATGCAGTATTATGTGTAGTATTTTTACTGTCTTCCTGCGTCTTGAGCTAATATTCTTAATGACAAAACACAGGGCATTGTTGCTCAATTAAACCAAAGTTATTTACCTAAGACAAGTTTGCATTGCAATTTGCAAATTCTCAAATGGTAAATTAGTCATTTGCATTGATTTGCATGCCCGCAGAGAAATATCTTCCACACTAATGGTGTTCTCGCTAACAGACCATAGACATGATAATGAGGAGCCCGAGTCCCCTCCCAGTAGCTCTGGCTTTGTTTCACAAAGCACAGCTGGCATTTAGTGCAGACATCATGGAATTTTGGGGCAGGAAGGTTTCATCAGGTTCATCTGGCCCAGGTCCTAAGCTCTGACTGCTCATCAGTCACCCCAGGGAGCTCACAGAAGGAAGGAAGGAAGAGGTGAAAGAAAGGCTGCCTGGCCCCACCGGTCGGAGTTCTGAGCCAGCCATGGCAGGTGGGGCCTGCTGCCCACATTGCTTAGTTTCCAGGTGTTTCTACAAGGAGCTCCCAGCAACCATCCTCAGGGTGAGGAGCTAACACAGAAGGGCCAAGCCGACAGCTGGAGGCAGAACCCGGCAAGCCTGGGCTTCCTGACTTCCGGCCCGCTGTTCACGCCCCAGCGATCACGGCCACGTGATGGGCACCCAGGTGCTTGCCCCTTTGGTCAGCAACCCTGCCTCTCCTATAAAGGGCAAGAGCACACTGGTCTACAAAGGGCAGATCCCAAGTTCTATGAAGTCAGCGTCTAGTTGTTTTATGCATTTCTCTTAAAAGTGTGAAGAAGCAAAGCATACGTTGTCGACTGCATCCTCAGATGCAGTGCAGGGGCCCGCCCGGCCTGACGCCTCTGCTCCAGGAATCTCTGCTCCCCAGAAACAAGCCTCAAAGGCAGCAAAGCCACCTGACTGAGAGAGGGAGGAGACCCCCCAAGAAGAGTTTCAAACGGGGCACTGAGCACCCCTCCTATCACCATCATCGGGGGCCTGAGAAGAGAATAGAGCAGAAGCGGGCGGCTCCATTCAGACGTAGGTTATAATAAAATATGTCCTTGCTGAACAGCCAGCCAGAACTGGGCTGCTAGAACCAACCACCAGGGGTCTCCTAGGGGCTCATGGAATACACTGCTTTTTCTACTTTAGTTCTCACATTTCTGCCTCTACCCTGATTCCAGCTCTGAGTGATGGAGCCCACACAAACTCTGCTTTCTCCTTGAGCAGCAGGAATGTCCACAGCAGCCTTGCTGGGACAGCCAAAGAGCAGACACACAGGAACAAA
This sequence comes from Ctenomys sociabilis, assembly GCA_004027165.1. Classification (NCBI taxonomy): domain Eukaryota; kingdom Metazoa; phylum Chordata; class Mammalia; order Rodentia; family Ctenomyidae; genus Ctenomys; species Ctenomys sociabilis. The sequence goes on from PVKA01000030.1 coordinate 52,762, forward strand.
CAAGATGCGGTGCACTCAGGCTCCTGTGTTTCTTTGCAGTAAGACAATACAAATCTTGCCAGGAGAAGTGAGGCAAGAGAGCATTGTGGAAAGGCCACAGAGGCAGGGAGGTGCAGGCCAGCTCCACATGAGCCAGAGCTTGGAGACGACCGAGCAGGCCAGCTGAGCACATGTGGGGCTGACACTGTGACACCGAGTGCCCTGCCGGAGCCAGCCTGTCCCCTCCTCTCCGCAGCATGGCCACATTTCAGCTATGTGATTCTGCAGGATCTCAGCACAGGCATGACCAGGCTCAAGTCCCAGGGATTCTCCACTTCTGAGAACAAGCCCGAGTTAACGCAGTGCACCTCAAGCTGGTGGACAGAGGGGATGTGACCTTCCACAAGCCATTTTCTCTCACTCTGGAACACTGCCCCTGGGCAGGTGCCCTGGACACAGGGACTCTCTCCGGTGGCTGTGGTGAGTCTTGATTCACTCTATCTGCTGAAAGTCAGTTTCAGGCCCAAAGGAAGACAAGTGACGTCACAAGGTGCACGCGAGGCCCGGCCCAGTCACAGCTCCTGCAGATGGGCTGGTGCGTGGTGAATGTCGGGAGCCGTTTTAAGATGGCGACCGCTCCTCGCTCCCCCGCCCATCGTGTCTGCCAAGATGGCGCCTACACCCGGCTTCCGAGTTTTTGTTGCTGTGCCTTAACCCCTCCTATTTAGAGAAAAGCCCGCCGTTTTTATGGTCCTGCCAATAACATCTGTAATTGTGATTGGTCTATGAAATCTATATAGCTTGCTGTATCAGGAAATCCGTTGTTGCTTGCACGTAGGACGTCCAGCTAGCGGACGCATGTAGAGGCTTGCATCCCGATCCATAAAGGCTCACTAACCCGCATTTTGGTGTCTGAGTGTCTTCTTCCGCGGGACGGGAGCGGCGCCGGACAGGTGAACATGCGCCCCACCCTCTGCCAGCATTGAACAGCATGGCCTAAAGGCAGACAGTGTGAATTCCACGGCCTCAGGACGTCCCAGCTCGGACCTGCCACACATCCCCAGCGGCGAACTCTAAGAGGCCAAGCTTGCATCTGCTCAGGGAAAACGAGAAGACCTGCTAGCACTCAGGACATGGAGAGATCTACTCAGATGACACGTGTGACAAGTAGCAGCAGTACACGAGCATGACACAGTGCCCTTCTGGTCCCCACAGCCACACCCTGGTGTTGGTCCTGCTCAAAACACCCACGAGCTTAAAGCCAGACTAGGCAGGTCCCAGCAGCACCCAAGCCCCACCCTCCTCACATGACCTCAGCTGCAGGTGTAGGTCCCGTCCACTGCCAGCCCCAGGGGAACTGTAGTTCATGAGTGGCCTCAGGCAAATGACCCACAGTGGGCACTGAGCATCTGAGACAAGTGCTGGCTGACTCCAGGGATGTCCTGGGCTGTGCCCTGGGAGCCAGCTACTGGACACTGGCCCACACTCCTCCAGGTGAGTTTCTGGAGTGCAGCCAATGCAAGCACCCAGCCAGCCACACACAAAGGACAGTGCTAAGCAGGCGCATTGGGATCTAGGTTCAGTTTAATATTCTACTTTATCAACAGTCTGCAAGCCGCCTCCAATCTCTAGGTCATGGCTGGACACACTGACAGCTCCGTGATCCCCAGGACCCCACACCAGTCACCTCCATCCCCCTATCAGTGTGGATCATAGTCACTTAGGGACCCAGGGACTTTCTGATGCTGCAGCAAGCTTGGACCCAGAATTCTCTAAGCAGGAGCAGCTGTCAATACCCATGAAAGCCTGAAATCCTTCCTGCCGTGAGACACTTGGTTTCTTGAGCAAACTGTTCCTAAGGAGCTGTTCCAGCTTGAGGGCCAGTCCCTCTGGGCCCACAACCGAGTGGGCACCAAGACAGAACCACGGCATCCTATGCCTGGCCCACTGGGAGGGCTGCAGATGCAGTACCTGTGTGTGTGCTGCGGGCCTCCCGCTCTATAATTTATACAATCTCCATGGCAACCAGGCTCCAGAAGGAAAAGAGGATATTTCCTGTTCCTGCAGCAGCAGCTGCTTCCTAAACTAAGCAATGCATCCCCCCAACACAGGCCCAAAAGAGCAGTCATAGGCTCCGGGCATCTGCACAGACGCGAAGCGGGCTCCTTAAAGCCCAAACCTTGCCTCTGCAAAGTGATGCGGACCGTCCGCCTATCCTGCAGTTGGCAGACAATACCTTCCTCGTAAATCAAGTATTAATTTTCACAGAACAGGTTATTTATAAATATCATAAGAACCAAATGTCTTAAGCATCAGAACATAAAACAAAATGCATGAAACATTTGTAAAGCAAAACCTAGCCTAAACCTCAAGGATAGCATTTCTTAGTTCTGCTGTCATCTAATTTGCTCCATTTGTTTGAGCCAAGCTCAGCTCCTCTCTCCACAGAAGGTCCCTCCTCTTTACCTGAGTGACATGAAGTGGGTTTCACAGTCTTATGCATAGAAGACGAATGTAGACCCTGCGCAGGCAACCAGGAAACACTCATCAGGGACAGACCCTGTGGGAAGTGAGCCCAACAGGGCCCTGCCCACCCGCCTGAGCAGAACCTGAAGGGCCACCCACTGACCTGCCCAGCCACCTGAGCCCAAATAGACGCAGTAAGGTCCACAGATGCCACTGGAGGAGTTCGCTCCTTCCTCAAAGCCTGAACTGCAGAGTTAATTTGATATGTGGGTAAATCAATCCAAGCTGGAGGTCAAGGAGAGAAATCTTGCTTGTAAATGGCGACAGGTGGCACCCAGCAGGCCTCTGGAGCAGGGCACCTCCACTGCCCTCTAGCTGAGTGGGAAAGAGGCTCCTGCTGTGGGAAGGGGTCTACTCAAGGTGCAGTGGGTGACAGACCCTCAGACAGGTGATAACCACCCCAGGGAAACTAGAGGTGCAGGACTGAGAGTGGCGTTGGGGAGAACAGACCGCTGGCTGGAGAACGTGTTCCTAGGGCAGAGTGCGGACGAAACAGTGTTGCCGGGCAGGCTGCCCTGGATTCTGGGGCAGTGCCTGGGTGGCTTGAACAGGGCAAAGAGCACGCAGAATTCAGTGGGCTCCTTATACCCTGGCTGTGGGCCCTGACTCAGCTCCCAGGCTGAGCCGAGGAGGCAGAGTCAATAAGGACCAGCGTGGGCAGGCTCTCCAACTGCTTAGCCTGGGAGCCATGGGGCACACTCCTCCAAGGCCCCACTGTGGAGGACACGAGTTCAGGCCCTGCGGGTTCACAGCAGCTCCCTGGGGTGTGGGAAGGAAATCCACAGGAGGCACTCTGGGAGGCCCACCCTGATGGCCTGCTTCTCACTGGCCGTGGGCAGTGCCCGCCAAGCTCTGCCCGTCCCGAGCTGGAAGACTCCAGAGTTCTGCTGTCCACTTCATTCACACAAGCCATTCTTCTAGCTGTGATGGAGAAAGCAAGGCTGTGGATGGGTGGTGGATCAGGGAGACCTGTGGTCCTCTGCCCCAACTCAGCAGCATACCATCAGCTTAGGACCAGCCCCAGTGCCTCAGGATAACAGGTGCTCTCCAACAGGCCCTGAGCAACACACTGGCTCTCCCAGCCAGCTGACAGGTCCAGGCAACAGGACGCCCGCAGGGGGAGGGCTACCGCCACGCTCCAACCTCTTCAAATCATCCACACTGACTTCCCAACTCTGAGCACATACCCAGTCCAGGTGAGGTCACCTCCATACTGACCTCTCCCCTTAGGGAACACCAGGCCTGCTGTGGACAGGGAGGTGCAGGAAGGCTGTGTGCGTGCGCAGGGAGGCTAGGGCCAGCTCCCAGGGCAGTTGTGAGTCCCAGGCCTGCATGCAGTATCTACTGTTCCCTGCTGAGGGTGCTGCGGCCCAGCACCTGAGGCTGCGGGAGGACAGACCCCGGCCCTGATGTAGATACAGCCAGGTCGAGCCGTGGCAGGGAGAGCACCACGCTCTGCCTGCCTCTGTTCCCAGCAGCTCCTGATAACGCCTGCTACCCTGCTTGCCACGTGAGTGTGAGGCAGGTCGATCCACCGTGACGCGCTGATAATAGTCATTAATGTTCAGGCTCAAAAATCACATCGCTTTTCCCATGAAATGCCACATTAGACTTCGTGTCACACGGCTTGATTTGGTAATTAATTTCCATTCCTTTTTACATTGGATTAATTGGAATTTGAGAGTGGAACAGGCTCCCTGTCACACCAGTGGAGTACAAAAGTGATCAAAATATACAGCAAATGTCTAATTTAAAAAAAGAAATTATTACAGTAAAAGTCACATTGCTGTGAATCCTCCTCAAAATACACCCCACCCTGCTTTGAACACAATTAGCCATGATGACTCTTGCCACTTTTTGAAGGACTTCTGGAAGTCCTCTTTCCTCAATGTCTTTATAAGGCATGATCAAAAATACAGTGAATGCTGCTGTGGAGTCCCCTCCAAGAGGACAGCGTGCTCATGCAAACATCGTGTGCTCTTTCTACCTCACTCACCAGGTCTGGCCCTGGTGGCTTCGGGCTCCTCCCAAAGTCAAAGGCTCTTGGAAGGTAAACATTTGGGGTTGACTCCGATCAATTAGACAGGACAGTGAGGTTGCCACCACAGCACGACCGAAGACACTGACAAGAACCACGTCGTAGGTGCAGTGCAAATGCAAGGGAACCCTCAAGTCCAGGTGAGGGGCTAATGGAGACCTATCTTTTACTGTCCTCATTTTTTAAAAATGTAAACATTCACTGCATTTTCTCTATCACATTTCCTTTATCAATATGTATACACAATTTATTTTTAAGCAACCCATAATAAACCTAATCTAATAAATCACTCTGTACTGCCATCTCCCATTATTAACAGGATGCAGGAGAATAATGGTGCCCCAGAAGTTGGCTTCAAAGAATGTGCAAATTCTCTCTTGAGTCAAACACAAATATAACTCTTAAAATCCCGAGTGTACAGCTCTCCCTGTCTTTCAGATGGGCCAAGCCTGTGACCAGTCTTGTAGGACCAGTCTTGTAGGGCCACCCGGACAGTATGCAAAGCACCCTTCTGAAGAAAGCACAAAGCCAAGTCTGGGGTCAGCCCCCACAGCCAGTCACGACCTACAGGCAGAGTCCCGTTCTGTGTGCTGTCCTTGGCGGAGGGGGTGGGGGCACCTAGGGCAGGGATGGGGCATAGGAGCTGAGGGCAATAGACAACATCCAGCAGCACCAGCATTGCGGTGGCCACTGTCCTGGGTCGGAGGACCTGTGTCAGCTCAAGAACGACACAGGTCCGGCTCCTTAGAACAGTCCCCAGTGCCTCTGAACCTCCAGATCCATTCCCAGACCCTAACTTGGACCTCTGCCCTAAAGGGCCAGACCCCAGGAAGGGTGGTGGTCACCAGAGAAAGTTCCCAGCCCCAGCGACTCCCCGTGGCCAGAGACAACTTGTTATAAGGCTTCTTGGAGTGGAAAGCAAAGGGTAGCAAGGAACAGAACAGGCCTCACCCTACACACCAGGTGCCTCCACAGTTCTGCAGAGTTCTGGAAGCTGTCGTGCTATGGGCCCTTCCTGGCAGGGCAGGAGCAGAGACTGTGGTCACCATGGGACCCGTGACAAGGCTCCTTCAAGGTGACTGTGACACACATTTCGGGGCAGGCTCGCAGCCCACATCCGGTCCCTGGCCCCTGCGTTCTGTCCTGTGTGGGGTCAGCACCAGCACCCCAGTGCCCTGGGAGTAAGAGCCCACAGAGAGCTTGGAGCTCTGCGGTCACCATTAGGGTGCTGACTATGCCCTGGGGCTTATGCACACTTCTTATTTAGCACAGTGTTGAGCTCACCATTATTTAGCATTACTGGTTCATCTTCACATCTCTCTGGGACTAATTTACTCCCATGCCAAGGTCCTGGGGCTATATGCTGCCTGGTGGAGGAGATTACAGGCATGCTGGGATGCACATGCAGTCCAGAGACACCCCTGCCTGTGCCCAGCCTGGGGCCATCCCACACCCAGGAGGCTCAGAACAGTGTGTGCAGGAACATAGAGCTGGCGAGAGACACAGGCAGCCTCTGCCCTCCTCCCCTTCTCTTGGTGCCTGTCTCACAATACAGAGGACATTTCCTGACCTCAGACGTCAGAGAGTCAGAGTAAAGGTCCTGATGGATCCGCTCACTTAATCTTTATTAGTCCATAAATGTGGTCCATTAAGTGCGGTCCACAGTGATTACCCTCATTGGGGGAGCGGTTTCTGGGACAAGACATATCTTGATTTAGCTTAGGCTGTCCCCCATCACATAGTCCTCTTCCCAGGAACAACATCTGACACACAGAGCCACAGCTCTGCACTGTCCCCTGATGGCAAGAGCCACAATTCTGTGCTGTCCCCCAATGCCCAAAGGTGCAACTCTGTGCTGTCCCGTGATGTCCAGAGCCACAGCTCTGCACTATCCTCGATGCCCAGAGCCACAACTCTGTGCTGTCCCCCAATGCCCAAAGGTGCAACTCTGTGCTGTCCCGTGATGTCCAGAGCCACAGCTCTGCACTATCCTTGATGCCCAGAGCCACAGCTCTGCACTGTCCCCTGACATCCAGAACCTCAGCTCTGCACTATCCTCGATGCCCAGAGCCACAGCTCTGCGCTGTCCCCTGACATCCAGAACCTCAGCTCTGCACTGTCCCCTGACATCCAGAGCCACAGCTCTGCACTGTCCCCTGACATCCAGAACCTCAGCTCTGCACTGTCCCCTGACATCCAGAGCCACAGCTCTGCACTATCCTTGATGCCCAGAGCCACAGCTCTGCACTGTCCCCTGACATCCAGAACCTCAGCTCTGCACTATCCTCGATGCCCACAGCCACAGCGCTGCGCTGCCCCTCAATGCCCAGTGCCAACAAAGTACCTCATCACACTGGCCCCTGGGCCCCATTCCCACAGGGAGGGCCATGTGCCCTGAGCACCTTGCCTGGAACAGGAGCTGCTTTCCTGGGCCCACGGCAGGTGGTGATACACCCTGTGCTGCCACACTAGGCACGGAGCTAAAGGGGGCACAGCTGGGCAGCGAGCACAGGACCACAGGTCGAGATCAGGCTATCAGGGGCAAACCACAGCCTGGAGGGCCATGAGCTCAGCGAGGCTCTCACCTTTGCAAACCCCAGCTTCTTCATGCAGGGCTGGGAGGAGCAAGAGCGTCAGCTGAGTGCAGCCAGCCGAGAGCACCTCTAAATGACGGCCTCCGCTGCTGCTGCTGCGAAGGCAGCTCGGCTCCGAATGGCACCCACCCAGTACAGGCCAGCCCCTCCCTGCTTCTTTTCTTTCCAAAGGCCCCTGGTAGCCGAGGGTGCGGGGCGACTAAACACTCCCATCAGAAGTCCTCCGAATGATTCCTTCTCTCCATTTTCACATTCAGCGACCACACACTGGGTCTCTCGCTCGCCTGTGTTATTTAGTGGGTTGCCCTGCATGCTGTGGCAATTTGATAAACAGAGCTATTCTGTTTTATTGCACTGGAAAAATAAAATAATAAGAAGTTTTAATTTGACAACTGGGAGACTATGAAAAAGCACGGTTGGCTTGAAAAAGAGATTAGGTGGCAGCAATAAAAGCCCCGCTAGATGAATCACGAGCCACTGAAGAGCAGGAAGAGGGAAGAAACCTGGGAACTGGGGCCCACCCTGCTGAGGTGTGGCCTGGGCTGGATGCCTGCATTACATGGCAGAGGACGGCTGTTCCCAGGACACTCCAGGTGATTCCCAGAGAGCTCTGCAGCAGCCCATGGAGGCAGGAGGGCTCAAGGGTCCAAGGCCAGCCTCAGTAACACAGCGAGATTCCATCTCGAAACTCAGTCTGACTCAGGGTGTGGGGCGCTGTGCCGCTGCTCTCAGTGCCGCCACCGAGTGTGAACGCAGTGCCGCGGAATCCCTGCATCACACGCTCTCTGCTCGGTGCTGAGGCTCACGGGTACTGACACTTCCGGGAGGCGGAGCAAGCAGCCCCTTCTCTGGCTGACAGCATGAGCTGGCTGCTTTGTAGGGCCTGGCTGAAGAGGTGAGGAATGTGGTCTCCTAGGAGCTGGGTCAGACCAGAGGCCAAGTCAGATGCGTTTGCAACTTATAAATTGATTCCACGCACCAGTGTTTCTTAGGCAGTTTCTGAAACACATTTTTGGGCCTCAACACACTAGCCCAGCGCAGACTGTGGCCCTCAGCACCTTGCGCTCGAGCAGAGAGCAGGACCAGGACTTAGAAGCCCAAACCCCATGCCCTGCCCTCAGCCAGCAGAGGATGCCCATCCCCAAGCACACTGAGCTCCTCAGACCCCAGGTACACCTGCAGGACACCCCTAAAACACACGCTTCCCTGTTTCTGTCTTCCCTCCTAAAGGCTCCTGACCAAGGTCAAGCAAATAGGAAGCAAGTGGGGACCCTCTCCGGGCACTGTCTCTCATCACAGCTGCAGACCTAGGAGGGTAAGGACACCACCCTTGGTCCAGGGCTGGGGAGCGGTCTCCTGTGTTGTGAAAGGGATGGCCCATCCATTCCTTTTCCCTCCTTCACTCAGTCCTGCCCCTGGCGCCGGCCTGGCTTTACACTCAGACAGGCGAGCTGCGCATTCCCACCCACACTGCTCTTCCAGCACCCTGAAGGCAGGGCACAGGTGTGGGTTCAGGGTGATTCCTTCAAGAAACTGCGATTCTGCCTTCCACGGCTCAGGTCTAATCTCTGAGTGGATCCCAGGTTCTTGTTTTCTTTTGTAAACCCAAGCTCATTGCAGTACGTCCACTGCCCCAGGCAGTGAGAGGTGCCTGTGCTCTGAGCCCTGCTCCCTCAGGGCCTCCTCCCCACAGAAGGAAGCCAGCGGCAGCCCTGGCACTATGCTGCTGCCACCAGTGGGTCCGGCTGGATGCAGGGGTGTGGGCACCCCCCCACGGCTCAGAACCTGAGGCATAACTGCCTCTTGCTGCGGTATAACTATGAAGCTGGCGGTGCCGTCGTACAACCCAGGCCCTGCCTGTGCCCCGCTCTTGCTTTCCCCTGGACCCGGGGGTCCCTCGTCACTGGCCAACTGAAGTCTAAGGCCCTAATACAGCGCTGCCAGACCACCCTGCTTCACCTTCTGACACTTCTCAGAGCCAGACTGCTACTGTGATGATGCCTGGGAAGAGGCACGGAGGGGAGGGGACAGGAGGTGGCACCTGACGCCCCCTGCTCCCTGAGGCAGGGCAGCTGGCGGTGAGCGACACCACCATCCCAGCCTCAAGCTGCCCCCCCAGCACTCGGGCAGCTGCCTAGCTCTTCTCACCTGACCTTGGTGAGGTACCCCCGTGCCAGCTCTGCGAGGGGGCAGCCGGCCTGGCAGCTCCCTCCAACACCCAGGCCCCTCATCTCCATTCCTCAGTTTTAGCTCTAGAAATCGTGTCTTTACAAGCTGCGATCAAAAACATGATGAATGTCACTGCCGTGGATTTACAATGTATGGTAGAAAGTATGGCGAAGGCTGCTGGAAAGGGCCGCCCAGTGCAAAGCCGGCTCATAAAAGTAGAACAGCGTGTCCCCGTCTACTTTATTCACCAGATCGGAACCATGTAAGTTCTGGCTCTTTCCCAGGTCAAAATGACCATGGGAGGGAAATGTGGCTCTCTTCAGGATGCGGACGCTGCAGCCTGCAACGCTCAGAAAGAAGGGCCATGGAGCTGCTGCAGGAGGTACTGGAGGCAAGGGGGAGGTCCTGGCGGGGATTCACGACACAGGCCTTTTGCTAAAATAGTAAATCTTTCAATTTAAACATTCAGATGTTTAAATCATACATATAGTGTAACTGATCATCATACCTTGCGGTGTTCTTGTAGGGCCTGCTGTCCATCTCTGGATGTACCCACTCAGAGTTACTGAACATCATGACTGGTATTCAGAATCTCCCGCTGGGCCTTCCGACCCTGCCATTTCTGCATCTGGGCCAACCAACCACCATGGACTGAATCTTCTGACCCTGCAGCCCAAAATCGTCCTGTCCTCCTTCCACTTGTGGATGTGAGGCCCTCTGAACCAGGGAGGGGAGAGCCACTAAGTGAGGCAGCAACCCCAATAGGTGAGAGCTGCCGAGTAGGTTTCTTTCTGACTTTATGAAATACTGTGGCTGTTCCAGTGTCCTCCAAGCCTCCTGCTGCTGCGGGCAGGGCTTTCCCGAGGTGCTGGACCTTGAGCCTGTGAGGCTGGGTTAATCCATGGTGCAGTGCTAGGACCGAGGACATGAGTGCTGCCTGCTCCGAGTGCCCTGGATAGGACACAAGGGACGGGAAGAGCTGTGGCCGTGTGCTGCTCGTGCTGCCTTGTCTATTTCTTGGAGCCAGCCAGGGATAGACTGAAGCCGCTACAAACTGCAAGCTAAATAAGCCTTTCCTGCCTTAACTTGCTAGTGTCAGTTACAGTGAGCCCTGGACGTGCAAACTCAGTTTGTTCCCAAGGGCTAGTTGTCACCGTCAGCCGAAGGCTCAGGCTACTCGGCACGGCCTTCACAGTCTCTCTCCTGTACACGGGCAGGTCTCAGTGTCCTCAGAGAGACACTGGCCCAGGACTCCTCAGTTAACCTCAGACAGGATTAAATCCGCATCTGAGGCCACCTGGAGGCACAAGCAGCTGGCATGCAGCTCACAGCTCAAGCCCTGCCCACGTTGTTCTCATGCCAGGCTGGTTGTAACTCGAGGGCCCACTGCATCTTGTCCCAACCACCAGAAAACTAACTGAGACATGAAGGATCTTATGTGACCCAAGCATTTCAATTTTCAGTAACAAAGGCTGCTGGGCTTTGAGAAAATATGTACAAGCTAATGGGACTATACATTTCTACTTGCACCCCAAGAAAAGAAAGTAGGGAGATTGCTGTCTGACTGTAGAATAGGAACATTCTGGACTTCCTCTCTTCGGTGAGGCTGCTACATCCCGTGGCCAATCAGCTGTCAGCTCCACTCTGGGGTTACCATAACAACAGTAAATCTAGGCTTCAGGGAAAGCAGCAGGATGTACTGCTTCCCATTGCTCCTCCCAGAGATTGGGGTACAATTTGAGAGCTGGGGAGGTCTGCCTTGCTGGTCCCAAGGCCTTCTCTGTGCTGGGAAAGGACACCAAACATCGCCTGTTGCTGAAAACCGGGGCCTGAAGATTCCTACATATTTAAATATCTCTTTCTTTTCTAAAGAATTCAAAGCCATAGTCTTAATATGCACATGAGCAAGGCAAGAGGAGCTTAGAAAAGAGAAAACCTAGAACAGTCATGGCACGCTGTCCAGGTCTGCTTCCTGTCAAAGGCAGGCACAGAGCTTCAGATTTGATTTTGTCAGAGCTTATGCATTTCCAGTCAGATCAAATATGCCTACATGCCTGCACAATCTGTTGAATTTGGGAAGATAACATATTTAATACAATTTTTTAAATGCTCCCTCCAAAGGAAAGCTCCTGACGTACATTCCAAAAAGCCCAGGGCTGAACTGGGCAGGCACCACAGTCTGCCAGCAGCCACTTGCCGGCCTTCCCTTGTCCTTGTCCTAACAAGGAGCAAGACAGAGGAGAGAGGCCTGCCAGATAGCTCACCGGATTCAAGTGCCTGCTTAGGCAGACCAAGGGACCAGGTGTTCAGTCCCAGGCCTGCTGTGCTGGCCCCGCCCCTGGGGAGTGATGAGACGGCGTGGTGGCACACGCCTGTAATCCCAGCCCTGGGGAGGCTGAAAAACAGGAAAGATCGCTAGAGTCCGATCTGCGTAGTGAGACCCTGTAGACCCTGTACTAAATACATTTAAAAAAAAAAAGACAAAGGAGGACACGCCCCACTGCCAAGTGTGCCCTCTGCCCAGGACAGACCGGCAGGTGCAGGCCTGCCAGCCCCGAAAGCCCCGCTGTCCCTGCTTGTGCCCTCTAGACTCCAAGCAAGCGGTGCGCACAGAGCACAGGCCTGTGCTTGAGAAGGAAGGGCACCAGGCGCCTGCACCTGGCCTGGCCTAAACACCGCAGCCACACCGTCCTTGGTGTGGGGGTCCCCATCGAGCCTCTGTACAGAGAATCCAGACCCTGCAGAGGCAGCTTTGCCAGCATACCACTGCAAGGCACAGCTGGTGGGCAGCAGGCCAAGACCAGAGGGTGTGTCCCCACCTCACTCTGGGGAAAGTGGCCTTGTACATCTCTTGTACATGAGTTCATGACCCATCAAACAAGATACACACAGTCTCCTGAGGAGGCGGAGCCCAGTGGCTCTCAGCAGAGCACCCCAGCCATGCACCAGACCCCCACCTGCAAATGAGCAGCGTGCAAGGGAGCAGAGAACAAAGAGAGGTGCTGGGGGGAAGGCACAGCTGTCCTGACCTCCCCATGGGGAGCCCCTCCAGAGCCTCTCAGGACCGCCCTCGGGCTCCAGGCACCAACAGACTGCCCTCTGCGTGGGAAGTGCGCGACCCTGAGCCTCCTCTGGTTCGCTGACCTGCAGCCCTCCAGCAGCAGGGCACAGCACATCCTGCTGGGAACACCTGGCCCTAGAGACCCAGCTGTGCTGCCACACACTCACCATTTATGCAGGCCTCCGTTGGTCCACAAAGGCCATCCTCCAGCAGGCAGCCTGCAGGAGACAAGAAGACAGCAGTCAGTGAGGGGATGGAGAGGGCCCCAGGCACCCCCTGCTGCTGCAGGGGCCCTGTGTGCATCAGGCAAATCTGCTTCTTTGAGATGGGGCCAGGATCCTTTGGTTCTGATTTTGCAGAGCTAGGGATCAGAGTCAGGGCTCTGCGCCTTGCAGGCAAGCATGGCCCGCCAGCCACACCAAAGGAGGCTCAGCACAGCCCACTGCATGGCAGGCAACTCTTGAGAGGCCTCCGCACTGCCTGCTTCCCTGCCAGGCAGCACCCCATCTCTGCCTGTGGCCCCAACCTCCCTGATCCCCAGGAGCATAGACCCAGGGCTCCTCCCAGGGAGGAGACCACAGCCCAGAGCACCAGGACAGATGAGGCCCTCCGGCTGTCCTCACGTGCCACAGACCAGTACCCACACGTGACTCCAGGAGGGTCAGGGACAGAGCACCAGGGAGCAAGGGGTGACCATGTGGCCACTGATGAGAAAGAGGTCAGTGGGAACTGACAGGGAGAAAAGAGATGTGAAGAAGTCAGAGAGGAGAGAAGCGGGGGCAGCTGCCCCTGGGGACATGAGCGCCTCACTTCAGGGTTCCGTCTTCCCGAAAGGAGCCCTGGGACCCCACAGCAGACAGGATAGAAGGAGGCTGGTGGAGGCCATGCAGTTCTATATGGCACTCGTGACACCGAAAGAAGACCCAAGAAACACCCACTCTGCATTGGGGACCCAGAAAATGGGGTGACATCAGCGCTTAGCTGGGACCAACACTATAATCACCCCCACCCCAGGCCCCCAAAATCTGGGTGTGTCTTAAAAACACCTCGCCTTCCCACACCCCAGGATGTGCTCCAGCCAAAGCCTCATGTGTCCCTCCTGTTCCTCTAGTGGACAGGCATCCACACACCCACAGGAACCTCTCAGGAGGCCCTCAGGAGCCCTTGCTGCCGGCAGCCACCCGGCAGCAGTACAGGTGCTGGGCAGTACTCCCCATGTTGTAGTGGACGTAGCCTCAGGACACAGTCCACCCTGGCTCATGGAGCTTTCAGGGCTAGGGCTGCATCTGGGCTGGGCTGCAGAATGGGTGACAGAATGGGGGCCACCTAATCAGGAGAGAGCCGGTAAGGAGGAAGGAACCCACGCTGACGTTAAAGTGGAACCATTAATCTCCTGGCCTAAATCTCAGAGCTGGAGCACAGATTACATTAAACAGATTCAGTTTAACACAGCCCCAAACCATGATCCACAGAGGACCCCAAAATAAACACACAGAACTAAGGGTCAGAGTTACCCCAACTCTACACTGGTGGCCTCCGGAGCATACGACATCTTTTCAAGCCTCCAAAGGACAGGCCTGTGTTTCAGGGCCAACTCCTCCTGCAAGGAGCACACGCCCAAGCCCAGCTGAAGGCCCCACCGCTGCCCAGTGCCTGCTCCATGCCCACCCATGCCCACTGGAGTCTACACCCAAGGCTGGTGGGCCCCGCTTCTCAGAGAATCGCGAGCTCAGCTCACAGGCAACACGCGCTCCCTCTCCCTCTGTGCACCTGGCTCTGCGGGAACTCAGGCTCCTGGGCCCCTCACTTGCCCCTCGCTCCCCATTGCTCCTCACCCACAGGCGTCGAGTGGTGAGGCATGAAGGAAAGACGGCGGTGGCAGAGGCTTCTCGGGCTGCCCTGCAGCAGAGGTGAAGATGGGGCCTTGCCGGCCCCGGTGCCAGGCTGGTCCCCGTGGAGGCAGTGGCCCAAGGTCACAGTGAGCATGAAGTCAGCCTGCGGGCCATCTCTGAGTGGCCTGGGTCTGGGGCATCTCCTGAAGTCTCAGGCTCAGCTGGCAAGAGGGAGGGGGAACCCCAGGAGGTGGAAACAGGTGCACCCCTAGGGGATGCCGCACCCCCTCCTCCACCCTCACTCCTGCTCTGCCTGCTCCTAGTTGCCTCTCCTATGCCACACACTCCCAGGCCACAATGCTCAGCATCACTGCTGTCCTAGAGGGACAGAGCAACACTGTGGAGTTCAAAAACAACAGGACTGTGAGCCAACGCAAACCTCACCTCCTGTTTCTCTCAGGCGCTCTACCACTGCAGCAGGGGGCAGATAGGCACTGAGCAGAGGGGCGCTCAGCAGTGGGGACCCCACCACCCACCAGGCCACCCACCACCGTGCATAGCCTGCAGAGCTAGGCTGGATGCCACTGCAGGGAGGAGAGAGCAGAGGTGTGACCAGGGGGACCTCTGCACGTCCTGCCATGGCAACGGTCACTGGAGCCAGCATGCATCATCACTGTCCATCCTGCCACTCACCGGGGAACGGGGACCCTGCAGACTCAGAGCCCAGAAGGCCACTCACACTCGGAGTTGCTGTCTGGCTCACAAAATGATAGGGGACCGAACTCTGCTAGAAAAGACCAGGACAAAGCCTGCTTGCTGCTTCCCAGCTCTGCCTTGACCATGGCATGGGCATGGCCTGCACCGCAGTGCACCTGAGTCCCGACCTCAGGGCCCCTGTCACTGGTGCAGCCTGTCAGGCTCCCAAGGGCCAGCAGGCCCCACACTCCTGGGAAGCAAAGCGGCCGCATAATGCAAGCGATTTATTACCAGAGCTGCAGGCCTGATGCGCGTCTTTCCGCAGCACTCACCATGTAGTACGGCCGCCGATTGGCATGTGCTGTCATTTGCTCTAAAACTGAGGAAGCGCCTATTTCACCAGGCTAGCAGCCATCAACTAAGAGTAATTATGACCGCGAGTCATAGAAAAGGCATTGCAGCCGGCACGGTCTCCTGCTCTGCAGCCTCTGATTCCCCCTGGGGGCGCTTTGCCCCTGCCTGCCCAGGACACCTCTGTGCACACCTGCCCCACCCCTGGCAGGCAGCGTGGTGTGGCTCACACCTCCCCCAACAGCGGGCCAAGGCCACGCAGGTGAATTCGTGGAGAATCCAACAGTGGCCAGTCTGCCCTTAATGGTACACCACCTGACCCTTAAAACCAGAACTTCCCGAGTTAGGACGCTGCCCACCTTCCCAAGAAACATGTGTGATGTCCAAACTCCACCAGGCATGGCGCAGGCACACCCCCACGAAGCCTGTCAAGGGCCTCCTCCGGCATCTGCACACCCTGAGCACACGTGCACGGACGTCGTGCCCTCAAGCCCACATGTGGGCCCACCGCATGGAACACACACTGTGCCCTGCGCCCTGACCCCTTCCCTGTTGTTCCTATCAGTCAGGCAGTATGTACTATCACCCTCAAACCTCACGTATGTTTTCAAAATAGAAATGGATCCAGCTCTGAAAGGCTCCAGGCCGGCCGCCTCTACCCAGTCACACTCAGGGTACCCCCAGGAAGGGTTCTCTCAGGAAAGCCACAGGCAAAGTGTTGCAGCCCCACACTGGCTGGAGCTCCACCCTGCCCTGCCCTGCCTGTCCCTCACCCTCCTCACCGGGCCTTCCTGGCCCACCCCTGCGTATACGAGGGAACTGAAATGCCACCCTCAGCCAGGCTTGGCAAAAGCCCTGAGACAAATGTGGACACTAACAATAGGACACCAGAGATTTTTGCTACCTGATGGCATAAGAAGATGTGAGAATGAATTCTATTGCCAAGAAATACTCTGCTCTCAGCCAGACCACGTGGACAGCGGGGACAACACCTACAGAGCACACGGAAGACACTGCCAAGCCAGGTGTGCTCACTGAAGTCTCAACTCTGGAGCTGATAATGACTTGATGCCCAGATCTATTCAGTGTTGCAGCCAAGACAGCTATGACAAAAGTCCATCTGGCGTATGGACCAAGTGGCATATGCTAATCAAAGTCTATTATTATTTTTCCCATGGCAGTTGTCCGCAAATTACAAAGTGTCTTTTACAAACTACAAACTCACCTAGGACATGGTTTCATCTCTAGCTCCACACAGCGCACAGCACACCTTGTAGGAACTCCTCCGTTTCCCGGCCCCACACCACCCCACACGCTGCTGGACCCCAGCTTTGCCTGTGCTCTCACCCTGCATTCTGTGGTCTGGCTACGCCCTGCAAGGCACCATGCCCAGCACCAGATGAGGTCAGCTACAAGCACAGCCAGAGAGCTGGCACACGGTGGAGCCACGCTCGGGCCTGTGCCCCCCAGCATGCTCTCCCCACTGTCCTAGGGAAGAGGCTGTGCACCTTCTTCACGCACGGCACGAGCTGTCCGTTCATAGGTCACACTCAAGAGTCACAGCTAGAGCTGACCGCCTGCCTCCCCAGGTCCTGTCTGGTGTGAGAAGGAAACCAGGTGATCTTGACGCCTTTGTCCAGCAGGTAGCCGCACAGGCGAGCGTGGGGTGCCACCGCCTCCTGCCCCGCACCCTCTGGGGAGGACCCGCTGGGCTCCTCAGCGAGATCACTGGGCCTGGCCCCCACCCTGCCCCCACTTCCCTCTCTTACAGCAGGCCCTCCCTGGGCACCCACAGAAGAGGGCAGGATGAGCCACACCAGGGGTCGGACAGGGTCCCCGTCACCGTCCCCACCCATGTCCTGCCTTGTTAAATTTACTTTATGGAAAATTCTTTAATACTGTGCTTGGATTCTAACTCAAATGTAGGGCTTTAGGTTACAAGTTACCTCCACACACTCTCCCTTTGCTTCTCAGGGTGGGATGTGGAGGCCAGGCCTGGGCTCTCTGGGCTCATTGGAAATGCAGAATCTCAGGTCCTCCCGGGCCAAGATCCAAGTACACACCCAACAGGGTATACAGTTGGCACCTTCAAAATTTGAGAAACCCTGTGTCTTGCTGTGATGGTAGCAGAATAATTTAAATTTCCCAAGAGGGATGCTGAAAGGACACATGACCAGCAGAGGAGTCGGGGAACTGCTCTGGGCTCTAAAGGGCAGTGGGACCCAGCAGAGTCGCTCATGCCACAAGCGACTGGCAGGAAAGGCAGTGGGTGGCATAGGCCATGACCAGTGGGGCCCTGAGGAGCCTTGCACATGTCCCTGCAGGAGCCGAGCTGGGGACTGGAGGGTCCAGGATGTTGAGGCATAGGGGGAAAGATCAGGTTCAAACTCTTTTCCTTGAGTTGTGATTTTCAGGGTGCTCCTTGCACTGAAGCCGAGCTGATTTTTAGCACAAAATCAGGTGACTGACACTGCTGTCCACTCTGCTGCAGGCAGCCCAGGCACCAATCCCTCCCCCAGAGACCTTCTTTCCTGGGCATCACAGCTCTACAGTATCTCTCAGGCCCTGTTCACACCACGGTACTCAGGAGCAGGCAGTGAGGGGCCCAGGGGTGTGAACTGCACAGAGCTATGAGGCTGGGTGCCACAGGGTGCAGTGGCCTCTCAGATGGGTTCATGCTATCATGTGCCAGCTCCCAGCTGCTGCGTGTGGCAGCCTCTGAAACGTTCAGCCTGCGACTCAGGATGCCTTGAGTGCCTCAGCAAACCTGCCCCAGAGCTTCCTCTCTCCTCCTTGACCAGCCCAGGCCCTGTTGTCACAGGCTTCACACCAGCCAGGACCCCTCCTGTTGTCATGACGTCAGCTCCTGGGACTCAGGGCCCAGGACGGGAGACCCCGCCCCGTCAGTTACCACCACTGAAAGGACGCCAGCGCTGCCAGCTGAGGGCTTTCAGGGCTCTGTCAGGAGGAAGGGCTCGCTGAGCTAGTGTGAGCTGCCCTTCGTCAGGATAAAGCACATCTGTGAGAACGAAGCACGAGACTTCCTAAGTGACAAAGCTGCTGCGGAGTAAAGCTGCCTGCTCCTGGTTCTCCACAAGTGGAGCATGATTCTGCCCTGTTCCCTGGAGGCTCGAGAGGGAGCGGGCCAGCAGTTGTGAGACTCTGAAGGACCAGCTCTCTTGGTGAGCCCTGGCACAGATGCCACAGCCAGGCTCTCGGTGACTGAAGGAGCATAGGAGCTATCCATGCCCACGGCTGGTGTGGGCACCTGCCTGTGGCTGCTCATGGCACCCCTCTCACCCCACACTCAGACCGCAGCCCTGCCAGCATTTGGGTTTTCAGTCTTGTCTAGGGGTATTTATGAGACCTGGGAGCGTAATGTGTGTGCAGTGTCATTACCTGACATTTCAGAGAGCACTCCGCAGACATGCTTCTCTCTACTATCTATCGCCATCATGAATTTTAATCACTGCTTAATAATCATTTGTACACATGTACTTCATCTATTCAACCAGTCCTGTGTTGGAGTAACTTTATGTTGTTTATTTGCCATTAAAAATGAGGCTGTAGTCAGCAACCCTGATTAGAAGTCCTTGGAGATGTCTGACTTTTTCCCTTAAACTTCTATAAAAGAATTCCAGGCACTTTTAAGGCATATGTGCAAGACTATAGAAAAATATTGCCACACTACCCTGTCATCAGCAGACTGCAAGTGAACCTGGAACTTTAGTCCCTTTAATTATTGAAAGACAAAAATTCTCCCTTTGTTACCTTCATGGTTGCTGGGAGAACCCAACAGCGCAAGGGAAGTTACAACACCCTGAAACTGCCGCCTGTCATTTGCCACTCAGGGACGGTACTTCGGGCTCCCTACCACTGAGGCTCAGTTCTAAAACCATCATGAGGCAAAAAATAGAAACAGATCAGCCTACAGGAGCCCACAGAGCCCTGCTGGCACAGTGGCACCGCCAGACACAGCCACATATTTTAGTACCACACCCTGAGTCCAAGACGTCTAAAAGCTTTGCAGTCTGTGGACACAGAAGGGTTTTGGCTAAGTCCCCAACTGCTCCCCAGAAACCACTCCTATCTCTGCACCATATAGCCCTGTGGCATCCAAGACATCCTGCTTGCTACAAAAGGAAACAGAGAAAGAGCTGTGCTAGTGTCTCCTGGCGTCAGCAACAGCAAGAAGAAAAGGCACCTAGATGGAGCACAAAGGCACACTGCCGAAGCACACACTTGGACAAGCCTGTTGGCCCGCAGGTCCCAAGGGAGAGCCCAAAGGTGCTCAGGCAGGGAGGCTTGCGGGAAGCCCGGCCCTAAGCAGCCGGACCCCAGCTGACCTAGAGATCCCAGAATCAGTGGACACTGTCTTGGGTTTCAGGGTGGCCTGTCACTGCTTGTACGAGGCAGTCCAACTCCAACATGAAGACACCCAGAAAAATTTCTCACCCGCTCATCTGAGGAACACCAGAAGGCTCCAGAAGGACTCAATATCAGGCTGGGGTTAAGTGAAATGGCAGAGAAAGGAGGTGGACTCACTATGGTCAAGTGGGAGTGCTCTGATGCAGGGTCAGTGTGACATGGGAGGCAGAGGGTGGCAGGGACCTAGGGACGCACAGCCGGGAGGTGTCCTCAAGCACACAGGACGTGAAGGCTCCCAGGGGTGGGCTAAGGGGCATGTCAGAGACTCCTTCATGGACATGAGGACGTGAGAATACCGCAAGGCAGGCAGCCGAGCTCCCTGAGAGGGTGAGGGGGGAGCTGCCTGTGAGAGAATGTCCCGGCAGCCCCTCACCTTGTGGCAGCAAGAGCAGAGAGGAGGAGCCAGGGCCGAAGGGATGTCCTCCGAGGCACGCTCTCGGACCCATCCCTTCCAGCCAACCTCGCTCCTAAGAGCATAGGATGAGTATCCCCCTGGGCCAACACCTCGCAGAAGCCCTGCCTCTGAGCATGAGTCTTCAGGGGACATCGTGGACCATGACAGGTGCACACAGCCGAGCAGCCCTCTCCAGCTGTGGCAGAAGCAGAGCAGGGGACAGAGCACTGCTGAGCAGCAGAGGACCTACCTGTCCCTGCCATGACATGTGGCCCAAGGGCCCAAGGGGAATCCTAAAGACAGCCTCTGCCTGCCTGCCCCCAGATGTCCCTCTGGGCAGCTCTTAGACCAGTCCAGTACCACACTGCTACCCCGAGTCCCTGTTCCAACTCAGTTGGTCTCACTACCCCAGACTGCTCCTCCCTGGCTGGCCCCACATACCAACAGCAGTAATCTATATACAGCGCAAAGGACTCCATGGTCTGGGCGGACAGATGCTCTGTGGCACTCGCACCTGCGAGTGGCGGTGCCAGGTGCAGCTTGCCCTCTGTGGGGTTCTCCAGGCCCTGCCCAGGTGAGCTACCGGGCAGCACTGTCCTTGTAAAGAGCAAGAACAAAGAGGGCAGAGCAGCAGCGGTGGCAGAGGAGGCCGGGGCACAGGACAAGCCTCCCCACCTCCACTGTCTCCAGGCTCTCCACCCCGGGGCAGGTGCCGCACTCACACCCACAATCCCTCGCAGATTACTGCTGTTGGTATGTGGGGCCAGCCAGGGAGGAGCAGTCTGGGGTAGTGAGACCAACTGAGTTGGAACAGGGACTCGGGGTAGCAGTGTGGTACTGGATCATGAATTAATCATAACCTCTAGAAGTCTGCCCTGTGACTACACAAGGCTTTGGGGGACACCTAGACACAACCCATACAAAGGGCCAAAACATTAAGAACCCACCCTTCTCAGAAGACACAGTGAAGATTTCCCAGCTGTGGAGTCACCAACAGAAAGATCTTGGGGCATCTGGGGCCCGTGCCTGCCTTTTACAGGGGACAGCTACCCTCTAGCCCAGCGTCCCTGCCCTGCATGGCACCATGCTCCACCTGCAGTGCTCAGTTAGAGGTGCACACAGAGGGCCTGCTGTGCATCTGTGACATGGGGAGCAGAAAGGCGTGGGGAGGACAAGGCGGCAGGGGCGTGAGACCTCTGTGCCAAGGCCAAGCAGCAGGAGCTAAGGAAGCAGAAGACCAGCTTGGCCAGGACTCTCCCCAGAGGCTGCAGCCACTCCAGCTTTGCCTTTGAAAGGGGATGAAATTAGATCCACAGAGAAGCGCAAATAAAACTGCGTATCACGGGACAGTGTTAGCAAGAGAGAGGGACTCACGGCCCTTGGGGACAACCCGCACAGATGGCCCAGGAGAAACTGGCCTGCAGCGGACTACAGCAGCATCAGTCTGAACCTGACTCAGGCTGCGGGGTTTTGTCATCCACGGCAACACTGAAAGGCCAGTGTCCCAACCACTGTAGAGAATAAGGGGTGCCTGCGGCCGTCCTGTCCCTGGCTTCCTGGGATTCAAGCCCCTTTATCCTCAGGGCTGTTCCAGCTGTGGAGTGGGAAGGGCAGAAAACACTGAAGGAGCCCCTGAGCACACACTGCCCGTCCACTGAGTCCCTGTTTCATGAGTTGTCGGTCACCCAGCTGCCTCTGCTGAGCACTCCGTTAGCCATGACAGCTGAATTACTTTTTCATGCCAAGACCAGAATTAGTCTATAATAAATAAAGAGATGCTTCCTACTTCCAGCTCTTCTCAGGTCAGGTCTGCTGGGGCTCAGGATGGTGGGGTGACAGGGATGGGGACTCACAGGGTATTGGAGGTACTGTGCTATGTTTGAGGGTTGTTGTTTTGCTTTGCTTTTTATGTTTTGAGGGTCTTGCTACACAGTTCAGTCTGGCCTTGAGCTCACTTTGTAGCCCAGGCTGGCCTTGAACTCACAGCAACCCTCCTGCCTCAGCCTCCCAAGCACCACCACACCTGGCCAGTGTTTGAGTTTTTCTCAGCTCCAAAACCCACATTCTCGCTGCTGGTCTGGGTGATTCTGAGCTGAACTGCTCAGGCACTCAGCAACCCAGCTACCATAGCTGCCACTGACGCCATCACTGCCGCTGACGCAGTTTCCCAGACGCGTAAGGACTTCCTCCCTGAGTCGCCAAGTGAAAAAGCGGCTCACTTGTGAAAGAGGAAAGCTGCGACCTGATGCCTCCTCCCTTTAATTCTCCAGTTCTCTGCCACCAGCACGGCAGTGCTCTGTGAGTTAAACCCATCTGCTCCCATTGTGTTTTGCAGCTTTACTTATCATTAGACTAGAACCAATTTCTCCTGTTCAGAGTAATTACTGCTCTACCACATGAGCACATTCTGGATAGGACGTGTGCCACAGGAAGCGTTTCCCTGCCGTGAGCTTTCTGAATCAACACAGCATGGTTTTTAGGACTCCTGGGCTGTCCCCAACCCAACCCTGTCATTCCTTTTCATAAATAATTCCAAAAAAGGGAAGGGTCTTCCAGCCATAGAGCTTACCTCTGCACTTAACCTTCCCGGGGGAAGGCAATGACACAGAGACTGAAGAAAGGATCTCAAGTCCTAAAGACAGAGGTTTGCTTTGGCTTACAGTTCCAGAGACTGAAGTCCATGGTCAGCAGCTCCAAAACAAGGTGTTTCATGGTGAAAGGGCCTAGCGCAGCAGAAAGCTCTCAGGTCATGGGAGCAAGAAGCAGAACGAGTGGAGGGAGCTGAGGCCAAGAACGCCCCGTGCGAGTCACACCTTCAGTGACCACTCAGCCAGGCCCCACCTCTCGGTCGTACATCCTGCTACCCACTCCAGTAGGTGGATCCACCTCACAGAGACTCCGAGCTGCAGTCACCTCACACACATGAGCCTGTGGGCACCCTCGAGCACTGGAGCCCAACCTCACGTGAGCTGCAGGCTCCATCAAGACTCTGGGGCCTTGATGTTATTTCCAGCCAGAGATTTCACAGGCAGGAACACAGAATCCGGCCCAACTTCGCTTGTGCCTCCCATGAGGATCCCAGCCGCTGCTGCCTTCTCTCCAAGGCTGCCTCTTAGAAATATGGCTGCAGAGACTTCCTGCCATCCAGCCTCAGCTGTGAGCCGGGAGGCACTGAGGCCATGGCTGGAAGTGCAATGCCCCCCAGTTGGTGTGCCCAGAGATGGGCACTTGAAGGTGAATGGATCATGGGGTGCTAGTAATTGCTCTTAGGAGGTGAAGTATGGTTCAGCCATGACAGGGCAGGTGCAGTGGTACCTCGGCTCATGAAGGCATTCATTGGCAGCTTGGTTCACAGACACATACGTTTGGCAAACTTTTGCTTTTGTTTGCAAATTCTGTATTGGGTGATGCACATGACCATAGCCATCTTTCCAACAAGAACGCAAGCATGACCATCTGTTCCAGAATTGTGAAATGGATTAAGTTTGTGAACTGAAATACTACTGTGTGTCATACCCCTCTTCCTCCCTCCCCCTCCTCCCCTCCCTCCTCCCCTCCCTCCTTCCCTCTCTCCCCCTCTCTCTACTTCCTTATGCCATGGGCTGAGCACCAGCCCTTCAAGAATTGCCACCATGCTGCTTCTGCCTTGGAGCCAGCAAACCATAGCCAGAACCGCTGAAGCTGGGAAGCAAGTCAGCCTCCTCTCTAAGCTGTGGATGCTGGGCACCTGGGCCCAGTGAGAAAGGAGCAAGACGACCAGGAATCTGGCACTGGGTGTCCAGGTTCTGATCACAGCCTGCACCAAGCCACCGCGCGGCGCGGACGGACGACCCAGCCTCCCTAGAGCTGAATTTCTCTGCCATAGGATGTTCACAGACCCTAAAGCCAGCTCTACTTACACAGACCTGTGGGTCCTGAGCCGGAGTCCACCATGCTGTCACACACCAGTCTCACAGCACAGCCCACTGGGCAACACTTGCTCTGAGAAGTCAGAGCGGAGCCCACCAAACCTGCCAGCTTCCCTGGGCCCACGGCCACACGCAGTTCTGGGCACAGGGGTACGCAGCTGGAGCTATGCCACCACACTCCTGAGAGGGGCTCCAGGCAAGCAGGGGAGGCTGCCCTCTCTATTCCACGCTCAGGTAAAAGGGCCTCCCGGGCACCGCTCACTGCGCCATCCTCAGCGAGAGACGCAGCTGTCACTCCCTCCCTTCTAAGAGGAAATCCCTCGGCAGCCTAACCAGCCACAAAACTGAGTTTATTGAGCACATACTGTGCCCTAAGCACTGCCTCCCTCACCAAGCATTCATTCTTATGAGATGACAAGATACACTGTGATTTTGACAAAACACAACTTCTGCTACAACCACTAGACAGGCACAAACACAAGCCAAAAGCATCCTGAGGACATCCAGAGCCCTCGTGGCAGCAGGCAATGCGCCCAGCACAGCTGCTGCGAAGGGCGCGAAGCCAGGACCTGTGCTTCCCAGAATGCTGTCTCTCCACAGCACTGAGCTCACAGAACGGCCAAATACTGCAGCAATGGCAACTCCAGAATGAGCTCACAGTCTGTGAAGAACGCCATGATGGGCCGGGTGCAGGGGCAAACGCCCGAGTCCAGCTGCTCAGGAGCCAGAGGCAGGAGGAGGGTGAGCTGACTAGCCTAGGGCGGTGTAGTGAGGGCTCATCTCCAAAGCCGAGGAAGCAAAGGCAGCAGGGATATGCCGAAAGGTGCTGGGCGGGGCGCCGGCCAAGGACACGCTGCTCCCTGCCCAGCTGACGTGGCCGCCATGTGCGCCTCCGCACAGCCACCCCAGGACGGTCAGGACCCAGCCATGAGCGCTGCCGACGGGCCCAGCAACCTTCCTGTTACCTCGAGACGCTGCCCGCCAGCACTGTCCCCAGGCCCTTCCTCCCACTGACCCATCTGTGGCGCGGTGGAGGCTGAGAGCGGAGAGGGTGAGATGTGCTGGGGTTGACATGCGCAGATGAGGCCCGTAAATGGGAAGATCCAAAGACAGCCCGGGCTTGCACAGAGGATGAGACAGCCTGGGGCTCGGGCGGCTGCCGACACCCTGGAACCAGCAAGTGAGAGCACAGGCAGCCAGGGCGGAAGCTTCAGGACCGGGAGGAGACCTCCCAGGAGAGAGGACAGAGCCGGCCTGGCTGGTGAGCAGGGCTGAGCGGGTGTGCAGGGGCAGCGGGCGGGGGGAGATGCAAGGTGGGGAAGGAGCCATTTGGCCTCCAACAGCAATGCCCGAGCAGGGCAAAGAAAGTACTGCGGGCTGCTCCAGGTGGAATCCTGTGCCCGCAATCCACGGGCCACGTCCTCACTCAGCCTCTCTGATGCAACTTGGGAACGGGGTGCTACAGATGCGACCGCCTAGTGAAGCTCGGTCATCAGGACAGAACCTACTCCAGGGTGACCAGAGTCCTCAGACAGAGGGGGCATTTGGACACAGACACAGGGAGAAGGCTGTCTGAAGAGGACAGCAAAGATCGAAGCAAGGTGTCCCACACCTGGAAGCAGCGAAGTGCTCTGGCAGGCAGGGACAGTAGGACAGATGCCCTGCAGCTCAGGAGGAGCCAGCCCTCCCCAACCCACAGTCTCAGGCTGTGGGCCTCCAGGAGGCACAGTAAATTCCCATCACTGAGCCATATCTTCTGTGGAGACTTCCACAGAGCTCAAGGAATCAGGCCAGAGTGGACCACAGCAATCCTGTGCTCCAAGGAGCTAGGGCAGAAAAACAAGGGGCCGAGTGCCATCCCCACCTAGAAGGAGCTGGAGAGGCACAAACTCAGGGGGCACCAGGAGAAATGCCACTGCCCTCAGGTCTGCAAGGGACACGCACATTAGCAGTGAGGGTCATGCTGCCCTCTGTAGCCCTCTCCAAGATACCTGTGTGGACAAGGGCTCCTGGACTGTAGGGCTTCCAAGTGACTCCCACGCAGACCACCAGGCTGCATAGTCCTGGCCCAGGGGCAGTGGGGCGGGCAGCTACAAGCTCTGCAGTGGGCACACAGCACTTGTTCCACAGAAGAGAAGCCACTTCCAGAAGTGGGCCAGAGGTCATGGCTTCCACATTTAGAAAACTGGGCATCTGCCAAGAGCCTCCAGGGTCACTAGTGCAGGATAAAACACAGGGTCCCAAAAGGAGTGGCAGGTCCTCACCTGGGTGACATGTGATTGGTTCCTAAGCAGCCTGGCCCTGGTGGCCCTTCCTGGGGTCAGAGCAAGCAGAGACCAAGTGCAGACCTAGGCGGGCCTGCCCTGCCCTTGGCTCCTGTCAGCAGCTGCATGCCTCGGCCTCTGTGGAGTCCTGGAGCTGGCATCCATACCTCCTCCCTCCTGGCCAACCCTCCTTCCCGCCACAAGAGACAGCAGCCCAGGTCCTGGGACATCACTATTAGTGGCTACACTGAAGACTGTTCCTTGGTATAATGACATTTCTACCAGGGATTTCTAAAGATCCATTTTCACAGAAGCATGTGTCCTCCACACCTCCCCACTCTAGGGCTCCACCCACAGGACAGAGATGCCTCCCCCACCTCGGAATGCAGCCCAGCACCTGTTCCAGCACCTGTGCACAACCCAGGCCCCCAGGAACTCTGCAATGGGAGACCCACAGGAGCTCCAGGGGCGTGGCACATACCTCTTGGACAGACTCCCACGTGGGTGCCCAGGTCTCAACTCTGCAAAATCATTGCACACAGCACACAGCTCACCCCCTTGACACATGGACACCGGAGGTGAGGGGACCTCAGAGCACCTGTGTGTGAGTGAACGCTGCCTTCCCATGTGAGTGGAAGCCTGCACAGGGATCTGCAAGTGAGTGTGCTCACATGAGTGTGTCAGAGGGACATAGCTCCCGCGAGCAGTGGCTACCTCGCAAACAAGCCTGAGATCAGCGCCATTTCTGCAGGCAGTGCCAACAGGGTCTCGCTTCTCTCCTCTCTGGGTGACTGAACTGGCACGTGTGACAACAGGAGCATCCCCACCAGGGGCGCAGCCACAGGAGAGGCTCGCCATAGGCCCAACAAGGCTCAACAGGAGAACCCAACTCGGGGCCTTGCACTGGCCCGGCAGGCCTCTATCCCACAGTCACCTTCCTAGTCCTGGCTCTCAGCGTCGACACTAAATTAACCTCCCATGCAGCCTCAGGCAAAGGGGATTCTGGAATTCTGGAGCCACAATGGTGTTTATATGATCTTTGGGGGCTGCTATTTCACCTTTGAGCCTAACATAAAAAAAGGTAGAGGCCAGGGAGATGGCTCAATGGAATAAGCATTTCCCTGGCAAGCACAGGGGCCTGAGTTCAATCCCCTGTTCTTCCAAAAAAAAAAAAAAAAAAACGGTAACAGGGCAGGGGAGATAGCTCAGTGGCTTAAGTGTCTGCTTAGCAAGTACAAGATTCTGAGTTCAACACCTGTACTACCAAAAAAAAAAAAAAAAAAGAATAGTAGCCAACCTTTGAACTACAAGAGGTAGAAGAGGAAAAGGAGAAGGCATTTTGAGCAAACTGTCAAAA
>PVKA01000030.1:80458-129141 GCA_004027165.1 Ctenomys sociabilis
AGAGAGAGAGAGAGAGAGAGAGAGAGAGAGAGAGAGAGAGAGAGAGAGAGAGAGAGAGAGAGAGAGAGAGAGAGAGAGAGAGAGAGAGAGAGAGAGAGAGAGAGAGAGAGAGAGAGAGAGAGAGAGAGAGAGAGAGAGAGAGAGAGAGAGAGAGAGAGAGAGAGAGAGAGAATGAGAGAGAGAGAGAATGAGAGAGAGAGCGCACTGCTGTAAGAAACTAGAGACCATCCACTGAAGAACACAGTGTCCTCGTCCTCTTCGGGGCACGGAAGGGCCTGCCGCCCTGCTCCAAGAAGATGACCCTCCTCCGGGGAAGATGAAGATGAAGAGGAAGAGGAGAGTGCCGCCACTGCCGCCGCCGCCGCTGCTGCTCTTCTCGCAGAATTGGAAAAATTGAAAAAGAAAAAGCTGAAGAGTGGGCTAGGAAGGAACCAGAACAAAAGCTGAAGAAGAAGGGTCCACAGAGAAAGCCTTCTTAGGGCAAGCCCTCTCCTTAATCTCACCGCCCCTCTCAGCCTCGGCCAGCTTCCACGTGGAAAGGAGGCCGGATGATGGTGCCTTTAAGACCTGTGCAAGAGACGCAGATGGCCCAAAGGAAGACAGAAGATGCGTAAATGCTTCTCCGCCACCTGAATTTCATGACAAGTCCATGGAGAAATGCCGTAAGCGGTACAGTTCTATGTGCTTAGGTTCATGCTGAGGGCTGGATTTGTTTTCTGTTTGTTCCCACCACCCTAATAGTGCACAGGGTTCCCTGATTTTAAGCTGTGAATCATCTCACCCTTTGATGACGCATCACGTGCTAATGGCATAGGAATAGCTCTGACGGCTTCCGTTCCCTGAGCGTTTCCAGTCATGTCTTATTTTCTAACACTGCAAAAAGAAATGTGCTTGCAATAAATATTTGTAATCTAAATAACCAAAAAATAAACAAATAAATGAATTCACCTCCCACATTACAGCCATGCCGGAAGCTCCCCACCACCGTGTGACACAGCTGTGACCCCACACGCTCTGCCAACAGCCTCGGCCCCTTTCCGTCTGGCTCAGCACCCCAGGAGGAGCTCCCCAGAGAGCTGGGCATGGCACAGTGGCTGCAGGGACCAGCTGCAGTTGCAACCACTTCCCATCAACGACAGCTTCAGGAAAGTCCTGATGCCACCAGACACCCCAGGCCCACATGGGGGGCCGCGGCACATTTAGAGGACCACCACGGAGCCAGATCACAGGTGCTGCCTGGCACCTCCCACCCTAAACTCTGGGTCGACATGGCTTTCTCTGTGGCTCACACTCACATAAACAACCTGGTTTTCCTGTGGCAAGGACAAACTTTGCTCTTTCCTCACTCTTGTCAGAGAAAAGGCAGTTTTGATCTGGCATTCCAACACCTTGTGCATGGCTTTGAGGCAAGCACACCTGGCAGAAAGCTAGCTCTGTCCACCTCGTGATCCCAGGCTCGCTTTCCTCCCGCTCCCTTGGCTTCTGAGAGCCCAATTAAGTGAGAGCCCAGGGACAGAGCCTGGCAGGTACCTGCACCTCAACCTCTCTCCTGGCCGTCACCATCTGACACCCTGCTGATGCGCAGGACCATGCATTCACAGGGCCGTACCATGATGGAGGACCGGCGTGGAGCCCAGCGCAGAGAACCTTCAGCCCGCCGAGAGCCACTTATGCAGAGTACACAAAAGTGCCACAACGTGGCCACCTAAAATGAGATTGTGAAGACTTTTCTAGCATCTTGGAGAATAGCTAGCACAAAGTTTAAAAAGCAGTACATGGCATTGTGAGGTACACTATATGTCTCCATCCATTTTTTAAATCATGCACTTTAAAAAGTACTGGAAAGAAACAACAAATCTTAATACAGTGGCCAAACTCGGTGTTATCTTTTCTTTACTTTCCTAGCAAAATGTTTAAATTTTCCACCATGAACCTGTCCTCCAATTCCACAGTAGACAAGGCATGCAGGGAAAGCAGAACCCCAGTTACACCCAGTAGGCCAGTGCTGGGTCTTCAGTTTGGTTCTGTGCTGGTTGCCAGTGAGGCAAGGCCCCAAGCTTCATTAATCCAACCAGTTAAACTAGTAAGGAAGTTACAAATCACAAAGATGATCTGAAAGACCTCGCTGGTCTGCGGCCACCCTCTTGTGGCCAGGGCCAGCTGGAACCTCACAGAAGCTAATAACACTGAAACTCACTGGGTTCCAGAAGCTAATGACAATTAAAGAAAATGAGACAATAAGAGCTGAATAGAGCACACATGTGGCACTGTTTGAACTCTGCCTGGCACACATGGGCCACGTCAGGGTACAGCAGCTAGCCTGAGCAGATATCCCGCGGTCAGGCGGAGAGACAGCATGAGTTGAAGCCTGTGACCTCTAGACCCCTGAGTGAGAGCACCACTGTGGCTGGTATTGGGCTTGTGGGTGACCACAGGTGACAAGAGGAGTCTTGGGCAGGGGGTGCCCTTGGAAGGCCTGCAGGCACTCCTCATACCTCCCCTTGGCACCCAGGAGGCAGCACCACATGCAAACAAGGAAGCAGCATGCCTCAGGCCTGCAACCAGCAGAGCTGTCAGCAAGGGGTGGCTGTTGCTGGAGTTTGTCACAGCAGCCTGAGCTAAGACAGAGGGCAGTGTCTAACTAGGGTAGCACACGGAACAGTAGTGGAGAGAAACCTGCCCAGGTGTAACAGGCTTGTGCGCCAGCTCCAGCTTCCTGGGTGCTAAACCTAGCTGGAGCCCTGGAAGGCTGCACAGCTCCCAGGGCTGTGGGGAGGGCTCCAACCACAGTGGCATTGTCAGGAGCAGCAGTGCCTTCAGAGGCCTTCTGTGAGTTGCCTCAGTGTCACTTTCCCATTCTGTAGAGCGCTCTGCCCAGCTGCAGCTCGCTCTAACGTGGACAGTGTTTCCAACTGTGTTCTTCAGTTATTTAGCACACATTCGCATCCTGGAACCTTTCTGCACTCCATGTCCTCACCTCATGACCACACGAATTAACACAGAGGCAGTTCCCCTAGGCCCTCACTGTGAGAGCAGCTGGGCCCCATTCAGCTCTGCCCTGGTGGGGACAGAGGCCTGCCAGGAAACGGTTCACACTGATGAAGGGCAACACCTCTCAGGGCTCCAGAGGAAAGTAAAATTGTAGATTCAAGCATTCTCGGGAAAACAACGCTCCCTGATGTTGTCTATAGCCCACACCACTGGAGACCGCAGAGACCTGCCCTGCTCTGAACAAGCACCCTGGTGGTGTGCCCTCCCCCTGAGCTGCTTACTCACATTTCTACTACCTGAGTGTCTGTGAATTCAAATGTGCCTAAGGTTACGCTCAAAAGCACAAGTATGGCTTCACTCCCCCCCCCATGTTTTAAAGCCCTCGTGACACAAGCCACAGAAACACGGCTGCCTGTGTTCCATATAGACTTACTCCGTGTTAGCTACTGGTCTTATGTGCCCTGGGCGTTACTGGCGATGGAAACAGCTGTTTTATCTCCACAAAGGTACACACAGCAGCTCCTCCCTGGGCAGGGAACATTAAATCCAGCCCCAGACCTCCTCCCAGTCCAACCTGCTCCCCAGAGCCCAAATCTGAATAGGGCCTGGCATGGCCTGGGCTTGGCCCTCAGGACGAAAGAAGAAGGGGGTTCTTCTTTCTGTCTTCCTTTCTTTTCTTTTTTTTTCAGTATTTTTGAGACAGAACCTTGCAATATAGTCCAGATTGGCCTTGAACTCACTGTGTAGCCCAGGCTGGCCTCAAACTCATGGTGATCCTCCTGCCTCGGCCTCCCCAGGGCTGGGATTACAATAGGCATACAATACCACACCTAGCAGAAAAGGCACTGCTAACAGGGGCCTTCTGTCAGTCAGCTTGTCGAGGGTGGGCTCAGTGCCTGACACCTGCAGTTTGAGAAAGGAGAGGGCTATTTAGCCTCACTATGCCATCACTTCATGATCAGCCCAGGCTCAGGGATAGGAAGACAGGGGTGCACGCCGGAGGGACCGGCACCTGCTTGGAGCCTGCCACAAGCAGCAATGGAGCCCCGCGGTCAGGCAGGAGGACATGGTGCAGACTGACTTCCAGCGAGCAGCTCAGCAGGGTGAGGAAGTGGTTCTGAAATTCAGTGGAATCCGCTGATTCCAGGCCTGAGTTGCACCAGCGTTTCCTCGCCTCCCCACAATCTGCTCACAGGAGTCAGGTCCCGCTGCGGGCTAACAGGAGACTGGACACAGGCAGGGCTTGTCCTCCACTGGGGGAAGGACAAGGACAGCATAGCTGTCCTTCTCTAAGCTCATCCCCGCTGTGCTCAGGCCCACCACAAAGGCACAACTCAGGCATCATCAGACTGGGCAACTGAGCACTAGGCCTTCTGCGCCTGCTAAAGGGCCAGAGGCAGGACAGTCCTGGGCAGGGAAGTGCCTCTCCTGGAGCAGCACAACCCCAGAAGCCCTGCTTGGCAACACCAGAGATGACACCTGCCCAGACCTCACCCAGGGTCCAGGAAGGACTGGCCACACCAACCTGAGCTCTGGACACCTTCAGCTATGGAGTCCCCTGAGGGAAGCTGCTTCCAGAAGTGCTGGCCTGCCACCAGGTTCTGCGTCTAGGCCCCGGTTGCTGAGTAACTGGCAAGCACTCTGCTTACCCTTCACACCCTTCCTTAGCCGCCTTCTCCTCCCTTCCTGTGGCCAAGGTCACAGGGAGCTGGGGCTCTCCAGCCTGGAGCCACACAGGGCCCCACTCCCAGAACTGCAGACCCTGCCCACCACAGGAGGGCTCTCCTGTCCATGGAGAGCTGCTGTCAGTGCCTAGCCTTGCACACATTCTGCTTTCCTGGTTTCAATTTCCCGGTTTTTTGTTTCTTTCTTTTTTTCTGGAGGGGGCTATTCTCGTCTTTTGCCAATATTATTGCATCCCTGAGCCTCTCCTGTCTCCCCCAGTCTTCTCACTGGAGGGCGCTAATCAGATCCCTGCCTGCTGTCTCTCAGACCACCGGGCTCCTCAGCCTCCCCCTGGCACTGGGAAGGTCACGAGAGGAGGTCACACGCACCGTCCAGCACACACTGCCTGTTTGTATGTCATTTTTGCTTCGTACTTTCACAAGAGCTTTGATCTCCCACTTCCAGCCCCTTCCCAGGAGTGGTGGTGTCATCTGTCCTCAGCAGCAGCCATCGGGGCTTGGGCCCGGTGCCCCCTGAAGTGTCATCGGGGGTCCTCATGGCCCCTCTGCGGGCTACTGGAGAGAAGGGCAAGCGGCAGGCACAGCACACAGATGCTCTGGAGCTGCCGTCGCACCTGCCCCCTGTGCCGCCCGCTGCTGTCGGGATTTTCAGAATCCCAGGACACAGCTTAGGGATCACGTCTTGCCAGGGCTATCGGCCAAAACCGGGGCACCAGCCTAGGCCACATGAGTTAGGCACCATGGGAACCAGACCAAGGCTGGCGGTGGGAAACACCCACACCGTGGCGCACGCCCTGCCCAGGTGTGTGGCTGCTGGGAGCTCAGAGCCCACTATGAAGTGAGGGAGCCCCAGCCACCTCCGATGGGGCCACTCAGCTGGCCCCGTGGCAGGCCCTGTGGCTCACCCACACATGTGGCTCAGGGAAGCTGCGCTGTCCGTGGCCCACCTGAGGTGCGGGTGACAGTGCCCATTTCACACTTGAGGACACAGACTCAGGGACCCAAGTTTCTCAGCAGCTGTGCCACCACCCATCCTGGAAGCCTGATCCAGGGGCATCCAGCGACCTCGAGGAAGGAACACCAGTCACCCATCTCGCCTCCACGGCAGCTCCTAGAACACTGTGACACAGCCAGACCTGATGCCTCATGCACAGAGGAGAGCAGCCCTGGGGTGGGCATCCCCGAGAACAGCAGTGCCACCCGCCTCACACATGCAGGACATGCAGGGCTGCGTCCTTCAACCTCCGACCGTCTTCTAGTACGAGGCACCACCCCCTGGGCAAGGGCCCCGCACCACATGTGGACACAGAACTGTAGGAGGGAATCGTGTGTTCCACAGTGGCCTGGGAGCACGCCGGCTCCACAGGGACACGGGAGGCACAGCCCATGTGAGCCTGGTCTCATGAGATCCTAACTGACTAAAGGACAAGAAGAAAGTGTCCTCTAATAAACCAGCCCACAGACCCGCGCCGCCTGCAGCTGAGCCCTCTGAGAACAGCCGCGAGGCAGCCAAGAGGCGCCATGGAGGGGCAGAGGCAGTGCCCTCAAATGCACTGTGTCAGAAGGACCAGCGCCGGGTTGGAGAGGCCAGCTTCAGAAAAGGGGGACAGGCACGAGGCCAGAGGCCCTCTGCCACTGCTGCTTGACAGATATCCTAGGAACGTAAGCAGGACACTGCAAACACTGAGCTCAAGCCAACTGTAGGGTCATACTTCTGAAACCCAGCACTCAGGAGGCTGAAGCAGGAGGATTGCAAGTTTGAGCCTATCCTGGGCAATTTAGTGGCTTAGCAAGATCCTGTCTTACTAAGTAAAACATTTAAAAAAGAACTAGAGCTATACTGCAGGGAAAACCTGGGTTCAATTTAGCAACACACACACAAAAGCAAAACCAAAAGTATTTGGAATGGAAGTCCTGCTTGTTTCCAGTGACCTCACAGAGCCTTCCTCCTCACGCTCTTCCTGCCCAGCCCCCTGCCAGCCCCCCAACAAACCTCTGGTATTCAGGCTGCTAGCAGCGCTGGATATGCGGCTCTGTGAGCACATCCTGGCACCCTGTCTGCGAGACACACCCTCCACACTTTCCCTCATTCTGGGAATGAAAGGTAGAGACCACCTGCTCCTGAGCAGACCCCCAGGCATCTAATGGGCCAGGGTCCCCCAGCCCCATAGACCCTGGATGAGAGGCAAGAGTCACGCATCATAGCCACCCATCTCAGATCCCAGGACACGCTCTAGGGCACCCACAGGGACCACATGCCACGGCCACACATGGTAGCTGCCTCTGCTCCAGCCTGGGAGGTGGCCTGCTCTACTCTCCTCTGGTTCCTGAGCCAATGGCCCACAGTGGAAGCTGGGGGTGAAAATGGGGCTCGGCACACCCATGGCCCCCTCTGGCTCCTTCACACTTCTGAAAGAGGAATGTGCTGAGTAGCACAGTGTCCCAGGGCCCAGCCTCAATGTCTGAGGGTTGGCTGGCCGCTGTCCATGCTGAAAGATCCCCAGGCAGCTTCTGTCCCAATTCCTTTTTCAACTTTGTGCCATTCTCCAATATTTCTTGAACTGTGGTAGAGTGACAACTGGTGATCGGCTTGTGACACCTGCTGAACTCAACCAACATGGTGCTGGGTGTGGGGGGCCCCGCTGAGGGCCGTGGCTTGCAGCATAGGAGGCTACACTGGAGGAGAAGACAAGCTGTTGGGAAGCTGCAGGGAGCTCTGGCTCTCCTAGAGGACCTTGTCATTCCGGCTTTCCTGGTGACCTCGACTGCTCACATCATCAAAGAGGCTTACTGTCACTGAGGATGGCTGTGATTCATTTTGGGGGAGCATCGCTTCCTGGCTCCAGAGGGGAAGTTGGTGCCCTGCTCAGCCTCCTGCAGAAGCTGGCTGCACTGGCTTCCCATTGGGAACTCGAGCTCCACAACCTCGAGGAGCTCAGGACTTTGCTGTCCCTAGGATGGCTGTGGTACTTTTCCAGGGAGCTCTGGACCTTTGGGCCTTCCCATTGCAAATCCATGAAACGGGCCTGCATGAGACATTTTCATGGAGTCTTGGCCTCTAGCTGAGCCCGTGGAAGGTACTGTTACAAGGTCTAGGTCTTCAGCTGGACTCATGCAGGACAGCACCACAAGATCTGGGTCCTCAGCTGGGCTCTTTGGTCTTGAGTATGTGGATGCATTTCCTGTACTCTTTGTATATGACTCTTTGGATGACTGTTATAAATTAAATCTTATAATTAAATGTCCTGTATTGTACTATTTCACCCTGTAAACCCCACTGGCATAGACCAGACAGAGACCTATGGAGCAGCAGAAATTCCCTAAATTCTGACTCTGCCTCAGAGCAACAAGCATGGCCCTAGAGGGTGAGGACACATGCAGCTCTGTATGCAGCAGATGACAGATCAGTAGGGGTGGCAGATGACAGATCTGTAAGTAGATAGAAAGGTAGACAGGTGACAGGTGATAGCTCTAGATGGTAGATAAGTAGAGGTGGTAGGCGATAAATAGGTGGTGGATAGCATGGTAGACAAATAGGTAAAAGAAGACAAGAGATGTAAGTAGTAGATAAATAACAGGTACACAGATTATAGATAAATAGGCATATAAGTCATATATAGATAGAGATGATAGCTACAGATGGATGATATAGATGGTAGACAGGCAGGCAGGCAGACAGCATATGCAGAGGAGAGACAGAGATAGATACCAGTGTCAGAGAGATAGACATGAGAGAGATGAATATTGGCTGAGCATTCTTATGCATTCCCCAGATCCCATAACAGTCGGCCCTTCTGCACACTGCTAATAACCCGCTAAGCACAGTGAACAAACATCCTCTGTGTCTCAGGACCAAGGACAGGCAGCGAAGTCCCATGGTCCCTCTCCGGTTTCCCTCAGTGTAAAGAGATTCGTAAAAGGACAAGTACACCAGGAAAACAACAATTTGGAGGAAGTGTAAGTTGTACCCAGGAGCATCCAAAAATAAGTCTCGATCACCTTACACCCACCTGGGCACAGTGGTGCAGGACTGTGCAGACTGGAGAAGAGCTCAGAGCTCCAGCCGGCACTGCTTAGCAAGATGCTGTCTGAACGTAACATCTAGAAGGGCTGGGGATGTGCTCATCCTCCCTGCGACCAAGTGCAGCACGCCCCACGCAGCAGGCAGTTTGGTCTGAGGCCACAGTGCCAACTCCCTGATCTGATCTTCACTCACTGTACCCCAAAGTCTCCCCCAGCCCTTAAATATATACAATTACTGCGTCAATTACAAATAAAGACACTTTTTAAAAAATGAAATCAGTTTCAACAAATTGCCGTACAGCATCATAAAACGTGGAGCCATTTCTGCTGCGAGACGGGGCCACGCCCGAAGCCAGCACAGTCCCTGGGAGCCTGCCTGGTGTGCCGAGGTCACAGGACGCACTCCTGGGGGGCGGCTGATGTGGGCGCACTGGCTCCAGCCTGCCTAGGACTGGTTGCAGGCAGCCTGCTGCCCTGTGCCCGCTGCCTCTCTCCGGAGTGGCAGAGCAAGGACCCCAGCCCCACCTGGGCTCAGGCCTCTGCCTGTACCTGACAACAACCCCTAAGGCCCAGCCAGAGAGGAATATGGGCCTCACCCTACAAGGGACCAGAAGCACAGCTCCACCTGTACCCCAAGGGAATCTATGACCTCACTGCAGGGTGGCCCTGTGGGGACAAAGGCTGCCTTGGCCAGCAGCACCCAGGACACTGTCCTGTCCATCCGAGTCTGTGGCAGCGGCTGAGCTGGGAGGCAGGTTGTCCCAATGGAGCCCAAGAGACCAGCAGCAAAGCTGTCCTGATGGGTGCCCTCTGAGGCCAAGCAGACACACAGGGAGGCTGCACCCAACTCCCAGCCTGGTGGGAAGACGAGGGCATGAAGACACCCACGCGGGTGCCACACACACGGTAACAGCAAATGCACCATCTGCTGCTGCCCACTGTCCTCCCTCCAGCTCCTCCAACCTTTCAGAGCAGAAGTTAGGACACTCCCTAGGTGTCCTGGCCACACTACTTGCCAGCTGCCAGCCCTTGTCATCCAGAAGGGGCCAGGGCCAGGGATGAAGCTCAGTGCCTACCTAGCGAGCATGGGGTCCTGAGCTAGATTCCTGGTACCCAAAATTTTAAAAAAAGAAGGAGCCAAAGAGCTGGGTGTAGCAACACGCAACTGCAATCACAGAGCTCTAGGAGGTTAAGGCAGGAGCATTGCAAATTCAGTCCCAATCTGAGTAGCAGCAACTTAGTGAGACCCTGCCTCAAAAAGTAAAAAGGGCTGGGAGTGAAGCTTAGTGCAAAGGCCCTGGGCTCAGGCCCCAGAGCAGGGGAAAGAGCAGGGGCAGAGCAGACTGGGTAGACTCAGCCCTTCCATACGGACAGAGTAGCAGACCTGATGCCGCCTGTGTCCAGAGAGAGAGAGGGTAAGCCAGTTGGTTCTGGGTCTCAAATCAACCAGTGCCTGAGTGTTGGGGCCTCTTCTTAGATGGGGCAGAGACCAGTAGTGAACCGAGCTAGGAAGGGGGTCTGCAGCCACCTGCTCCTGCACTCTGCGGTGCAGTCATCTGGCTCTGGTGTGAGTTTCTGGAAGGGCCCCACAGAGGCAGGAAGGTGGGGCCAGGGCTCTCTCCTGGCCCATTAACAGCAGGAGAGGGGGGCTCTGGGACCTTCCAGGCTGGGCGGGTCCCCATCCCTGCTCTGAATATCTGGCTGCAGAAATCAGACCCAACAGCCCCTTGCCATGGCCACGTCAGAGTCAAGGCATGAGGGTGGGCCAAATAGCTCAAGGCACAGTGCATGGGCCAGGGATTCGATCCCCAGGCCTGCCATGCTGGCCCTGCCCCAGGATGCGCTGAGATGGCAATTGAGACTGGGTGTGGTGGCACGTGCCTATAATCCCAGCTCTTGGGGAGGCTGTAAACAGGAGAATCACTACGGAGTTCAGTCTAGTAGTGAGACCCTGAACATCCTGTAGACCTTTTCCTAAAGTATAAAAAAAAAAAAACCAGAGTCGAGGCCTGAAGCCACCCTTAACAAGCAGCACAGGGTAGGACTGCTGAGACCCCACTGCCAGGCAAGCACACACTCACACTTAGCACCAGGGCTCTGGAACAAGGGCCTGGTCTGCCTTGCAGCCTGGCAGGGCCAAGAGCCTCGAAGGTGGGTGCTTTCCTCCAGGGCGTGAGGGAACCAGACAGCGTGCTGCTGGCTGAGAACGTCTAAGGGTGCTCAGGACATAGAAAGGTGGATTTAGGCAAAGAAGAGGCAGGACAAGGAAACACAGCAGCGCTGTGAGGATCAGGCTCCTGGGAGGTTGGAGCTGTGCGCTCTCTTCTCTCAAAACACAGGCACACCTGGGGTACAGGCCAGCGCCCAAATGCAGACAGGTGTAAACACCAGCACCCAGGGGGCTCTTTCTAAAACTGTTTTGGGACAGCTGGGTTTTCTTCCTCTGAAGCTAGAACTGAAGGAAGCTGGCCTTACATACACTTGTTCTGCTGCTCCCATGGCCCCAGGGGAGATTCACCTGTCCCTCCCCACACACCACCAGCCCCGAGAGGCCCCAGCGCCACCAAGTCCAAGAGGATCTTGGGTCTCTGCAAAGTGTGCAGGGAAGATGTGCAGATCCACAGTGCAGCACAGTTCTGTTCTGAGATGAATCAGGGTGGCACCCCAGGCCAGGGTAGTCCTGTGTCCAACCAGAGCCCGCAGCAACAGGTCAGGGGCCCCACGGGGCAGGGCAGGCACCTCTGGAGCCAAGCAGATGTTTGAACAGGCTGCTGCTCCCTAGAGAAGGTGCCGCATCCTGCAATTAAGACTGCAACGTCCCCAGAGCTACGTTGTTAAGGTGGCTATGAGGAAGGGCCAGACCCCGACTGCATCTCCAACCCTGGTGGCTCTGGCAGGCTCCACCACTTTTCTGGGCTTTGTTCCCAGGATGCTAAAGAAAACAATGGAGTTTTGAGGCATGTGACAGACCTGGCAGGGCTGGTCCAGCTGCCCACCACAGAGTGTATGGGCAGAGTGCACTAACTCGGGCCCACGTGGCTTTGCCAGAGTCCTGGGCCTGGGCTGAGGGTGTGGGGGTCAAGGGCAGCAGTCACCCAAACCCTCGTCTGAGGGAGGGGGACTCCTTCCTTGTCCACAACAAGGGAGCTGACCGTGACTCCCTCCCATCCAAGGTGTCACACTCAGGACACAGCTACCCCCACTGGGGCTCAGAATAGCCAGGCTGGCACTTGTCCCTGCAGCACGACAGCTGTCAAGGAAGCCCAGTGTGCACGGCGGCACTGGCAACTGGGCTGGGTCCAGCACACCACACCAGCCGCTCAGGCCTGACTTCTTCCTCTCATGATGTTGCCTTCCCAGGCCAAGGAACAGGAGCGTGAGGCCCCATGGTGCAGGCAGAGCCATTTATTTACCACTCATCTCCAGTAAATACAGAGCACCATTCTCTCTGTGAAGGTCAAACAACAGCACCAGGGCTCATGCCGGACACGGCCCACCTGACCTCAGATGGACCCCACAGCCTCCACAGGACACTGTCTCCAGTCCCAGGAAGCCTGGAGACCTGGAGCAAAGGCGGGCGTCTGAGCGGCAGGGATGCCACAGAAAAATTCTCTGCTGCCGTGTTCCCACTTGCATGATTTAATGTTGTTTACCATGGTTTAAAAAAAAAAAAAGGTGACATAAAATGTACCTCAACCATTCTCAGTGCAGAGTGCAGCTGCATGTGTCACATGCACACTGCTACACAGCCTCTAGGGCTTTGCCAGCCTCCCAACTGGAGCTCTGTCCTTGTACGTGCTGACCACCCTCCTCCCTGGGCTGGCACAGCCACTCCGCTTCCTGTTCCTGTGGGTCTGACCACTTCGGGAGCCTCAAGCAACAGCACCCTACAATGTCAGTCCTTCTGTGACCAGCGCCTGTCCCTGCACTGATGCTCTCAAAGCTGATGGCAGCGTAGCTGTCAGAATTTCCTTCCTATGCCCGAATGCTGCCCTGCCACATGGCTGGGCACACCAGTGAAGCGCCCGTCTGTGGGAGG
Organism: Ctenomys sociabilis; assembly: GCA_004027165.1. Taxonomy (NCBI): domain Eukaryota; kingdom Metazoa; phylum Chordata; class Mammalia; order Rodentia; family Ctenomyidae; genus Ctenomys; species Ctenomys sociabilis. The sequence goes on from PVKA01000030.1 coordinate 93,197, forward strand.
CAACTGTGCTGCCCGGCACTACTGTGCTCAGTGGTCAGGGCAGCCGCACCCCCAGGAGCACAGCGGGGAGCCTGGCCACAGCTGAGGACTCCTGAAAGGGGGCCCGAGGACAGCAATGTGGTCCTCGGAAAGCCCACCATGCGTCATCATTTCCTGCATCTTCCTATGAGGAAACCTACTGTGTGCTGGGACACAGGTCAGAACGCAGTCAAGCAGACGCTACCCTGAAGTCACAGCAGAAGGCAGCTGGCCGGCTGCACAGGAGCACGGGAGCCTGTGCCTTGAGGGGGAGGTGCTCACGTGGCCACCAGAGCCCAGGTGCTCGCTAGCTGGGTGCTGTCCTGGGGTTCTGGGCCTGCTTAACCCACTCCAGGGTGCAACCCTGCCAAGGAGACCCGCAGAACCAGGTCAGCCAGCCCCAGCAGAAGGGAGCACCTGCTTGCATGCACACAGCCTGGGAATCAAAGGCATTGAGCACAATTTTACCAAATTTCACATCCTTGTAAGCTTGGTCTTCAGTGAATCTCAGGAATCTGGGAAGATTAAACAGAACAGTTCCTCAAAGCCAGAACATTCCAGTGATTCTAAACACCCTAACACTGATAATTCTGATTAGTACTTCAGGGTACTTTCCAAATTTACAAATTTGTAACATCTTCTGCCATAGGTGTCCAAAAATAAATTCCCCTATTTTTTGAATGAGTGGTTTGTTTCAAGCATCTGCAGGCTTGGGATCCCACAAGTCAGTTTTCTCCACTCAGTTTTAGGGCCTGTGGGCTTATGGGGTGCCCCCACCCCTCCCACACACGTGATCCAGGGGCCCGTCTGTCTGCTCACCCCAGACTGTGGCAACTCTGCAAGCTGAAGCCTGCCCTTCCTCTTGCTGGTAGTAGGGCAAGCAGCCAGACCACTGGGGGCAGGTCAAGTCGGGTGGAGGAGCAAGCAGACTCCCCAGTTTCATGTAGCACTTCCAGACCCCGCTGTCTTTGAAAGCCACACTCTCGGGCCTGGCTTCACATCTCAAAGGGCTAGACCCCATGTTCTTCCCAGCCTGAGCTTAAGCTCCTCAGGGGGTCTAGATAGCCCACACCCCAGCCTTGGCAGTTTCTTCTGGCTGCCTCTCATCCAGTCACTGTGTCAGAGTGCACCGGAGGCCATGAGGCGGAGCTGCTCTGTACTCTGTCTTGAACAATTCATCCCTCCCTTCAGTGGCTCAGATACAGTGGCAGGTGCCCCACTGGCTCTCTTCTCCAATTGCAGCCTGCCCTGTGAAACGCATCACCTTTGAAGTAAGCTCCCACCTGCTTTTGCAGTCTGCATCAGCCACAGGCCTCTCTGGGGGCTGCCGCCACTTTCGCAGTAGGTTATCTGCTCCTGGAGTTGCCGACCTTCTGGACTCACCTTCTCTGCTAGACATTGATCTCGTCCATGACTGGGTCAGTAGGTTGGTCGGGGATTCCACTGCCCCATGCCAAGAGGCAAAAACATGCAGAACAGATTTGGAGTTGGCCAGCAGCCATGGCCGGGACATGGACTCCACAGGTGAAGAGCTGCTGAAGGTAAAGGTGGCCCCCATATTTTCTGAGCTTCATCCACAGTGGCAGCTCCATGGGGCTCTAGCACATGGTTCTGGGAGTGGCAATGACACGTGAAGCTGCCCAGCAGCCTCAGGGACTTTCTAAACAAAGGCTCTTCCTGTCTCCAGTGGGCCAGACTTTGTGACATTTCACTCTTTCAAAGCAAGCTGGAGCTTTTTTCTGTGTGTGTTCTATGGCTCCATCGCTGGGCCTCCTGCACACCACGGAGGTGCAGCCGACCCAAGAGGGCCCCGATTCAGACCCGCCTGAGTGGGGCTCACCAGAAATGAAGAGCACCCGTCTGCACTGCCCTTTCACAGCCAGCACTGGGGCGATATGGACGGGCTGCTGTCCCACCCCACCACCTATAGATGTGGGAAGTCGCCCCATGACAGAAGAGGACTGGAAGCTGGAGAGGCAGCTGGAACAGACAGACACTGTGATGTCTGCATTCCCCAGGGAGGACCTCAGACATCCCCTCGGAAACGACCCTGAAAACTCCAGAAGTAGGATTTTGTAGTCACACTAGACTCATCCTTCAGGGAGCAAAAGTACTTTGCACATTCTGACTTGAGGTGCTCTTCCAGCTGCTGATGCACTTCAGAGAGGTCTGAGTGAGCTCATGAAGGTCTGCCGACGTGTGCTTGACAAGTGTGAGGCCACTAAAGGCCTATAAGGAGCAAACTGCAAGCAGGAATGAATCCACAGTCCAAAGTGAGGGTACAAGGAGGATCCTTCAGGGTATTCTATGCATGATTTTACAGACTTCAGAATTAGAAACTTTGATGACAGAATGCTCTATCCTTCAGTAAGGAATGGTGCTCGCTATTGACCCACTACAGCTGTTGGAATCCCAGCAAGAACATGTATATTCACCTAACAAATTCCATGTTTTGTTCTTTTAAACAAAGCCAGCTCCAGGTAACTTAGCTCCCAGGCAGGTAGGGCACTTCGCAAGGGCCATGGCCCATGAGAGACTAGGCTTGGCCACCCAGGTCCACACTCTGAGAGGTTGGTCATGCTTCCCTGTGTGCCGAGCTCCAGGTGAAGTGCAGAACAGTGGCTGAAGGGCAGTGCTGAGGCAGAGGGCATGCATCTCTGAGGAGAATGGACATCCTGTGGGGAGTTTCCTGGGTGGAGCTGGGAGTTGGAGCTCAGAACCCACAGCCCAGTTCCTGGCAATAGCAGGCATTTGTTTCCTTGTTCCAGCAGGATGGGGTGCCTGGGCAGACAGTGTCTGTCCACCATGTCTTAGTAACAGAAGAGGCAGGCGCTCACAGGAGCCCACAGTAACCCACAAAGGACTCAGCCCTCCTGGGGCTCATTTACTGTCTCCCAGTGGTGACCTCCTAACACCACTTCCTCAGGACAGGATTCCATGTGTGTTCTGGGGGTCACACTGGGACCATGACAGGGACAGGGACACAGCCATTCTCCCTTCTTCTCTTCAGATGAGAAATAATTCTACAGTCAATGGCAATGACAAACTGAAGGTCAGGGCAGCAACACACCGGGTCTGTCTGCATTAACACACCCGCTCCATCTCCACAGATAAACAGTTGGGTTAAGGCTGCCCATTATTAATAGTCCACTTAGCCTTAAAAGCAGCAGCGCGGATCCCCACACAAGGCCTACGTGCTGCTGGAGGCTGAGAAGAAAGCCCCCTCCACAGCTGCGGCCTTAATGATTCATATGGCCCCATAAGCCTCGCCTCACTGTGATCTGGAGCTGGAGGCTACCTGGAGGTGAGCGAGCTGATGACAGACTGATGGCCATTGCCGGGGCAGGAGACAGAACTGGAGGGCCCCACTCCAGGCCTCATGAGTGGGCAAAGAGAATCAGCAGGATTCAGGGAAACAGGTTCTTCAGAGAGCAAGTGTCTCCACTCTGCTGACATCTTCTGGGGTCCTCAGAAGGTGAAAGGGCAGTTGGCACCTCCAGTTCTCACAGAGCCTGCTCCCCCTGCAGACAGGAAGTTATCCAGCCCAGCGTGGCAGAGAAGGAAGGACCACCTGAAACCCACCATTTCCAGCACAGGAGGAAAGGCTCCTGGGAGAACCTCGCTGGGGTGGAAACAACTGCTTAGGAGAGGCAGAGCCCCTGCCGCCATGTCCAGCGTGAGCCCTCAGTCCCGGTGCCTCCTGCCTAGAGCTCGGGGCTGGAAGCATGCTCAGGAACGCAGGCAGAGCATGGCCGCAAGGGCCCAGGCACCAAGCATGGGCCTTGTGCACTGGCAGCCTGCAAATCGTCTATGAGGCTTCACAACCTGAGGTCTGCGGGAAGCAATGCCAATGCCAGCGGAGTGAGCTGACAACTCGGCTGAGCTGCCAGCCTTGACTTCGACCTGGGCACAGCAAGTGCTTCTCTGTGGAGCTAATCACACAGCTCTCAGCTGCTCTACTGGCAACATATTCAGCCAGACACCCTAACACAAAGGCAGCAGAGAACACACACATGTGCAAGTCCCATCTTCCACATGCGTACCACACCCTCATGTGTGTGCGTGCTCCAGGTGAGAGACCAGAGTGACCAGCGGGGCCTGCAAGCTTCGGGTCTGCCCTCGCCCAGAAAGGCTCCAAGCTCCAGCCCCCCAGGTCATCATGACACACAGGAGAGGAAATGCCTGGCTGGAGCCAGGGTAAAATATGCAAAGCCAAAAACGGCACAAGGGGAGGCGGTGCTCAGGCCCTGCCCCGCTCAAGCTGGCCTTCAGTGGAGCTTGTGCTCCAAACACTGTAGGAGAGCTGCGCCCAGACCCTGCCCAGGTGATACCTTCACACCACCTACGAAGTGTATTTCTCAGCACACACAGCCCAGGGAGGCTGCTACCATTCAGAGAGCTATGCTGTGGGGAGAGAGGCAAGGACAGGACAGAGGACACCAGAACCTTCCTTGTGAAATTATGAGCTGTCCACACTGCTTCCAGAGCCAAACGTCCAGACGTGACTACTCCCAGATTGCTTTTGGACCTACAGTCTGCACAGACGTATTTATGGCCAACCACATCATCAGAATGGCAGCAAGTGAGAGACTGTGCCAGTGGACAGGACCCATCCTGGGGGAGACCGGGACACGGTTGGGCTGTAGCTGTTGCCTCAGCCACGGGCACTGGGCACTGCCCCAGCAGGGCACAAAGGCAGGTGTGTCTCCAACATGAAAGCGCCCATCAGGGTCCAAAGAGAGCCTGCTGCCAACATGGGAACCCGACTTGGACTTCGGACTTCTGGTCTGGGACCGCAGCCTCGCCCACACAGTGTTCAGCAACCCGTCAGGAGCAAAGTCGGGGGACAGAGACACAGGGACATGGGCTGGGCACCTCTGTCTTCGCAGGACCCTGAGTTACTTTCTCCACTTGCAAAGTGGGAATAACTTTGTCCAGACCCCAGCAACCTCCAGGGCAGACGCCACCCAGTGCACAGATGAGGAAACCAAGGCAAATGGCACTTGGCGGCATTCCCCAGCTTCCAGGCTCTGAACAGTTGTTACTTAGCCTGAACACTGTCCTCTAAATATGTACGGCGCTCTATCTTCCTGTGTCTTGGCCATTTTCCTTACTTTCTAAAATATTTCTCTGAGATTACAAATAATTCTTATAACATTGAAGGTTAATACAATTACTGCTCTGTGCATGGGCATGGAGAGGTCCTGCCGGCCAAGCCTCAGTCCCACACAACCAGAAGCAGCCACAGAGGAGGCCGGGATGACCGTAGACCCCACCAGGCACCTGGCCATAGGCAGCTTTGCGCACAAACCCTGGATGACTTCATGCGGTGACCTTTGCAAGAGGGGTCACAGCCCAAAGATGTCCCGTCTTATCCCCAGGGTGGGTGCTGGGCGTGTGCAGCCTCTCTGTGTAGCTGCTTGCCTGAGGCCATGCCCACTATGTGTGTTCGTGCAAAGCCACGTTCCTTTCCGAGTCTGAACTTCCCCCTCCACAGGGCTCCAACAAGAAAAGGTTTTTAACCTTCTCATTTTGTTGCAGGGGAGGAAGCAGCTGCTGCCCCTCTCTCTGCCGCTGCACTGCACAAGTGGCTGTTAGCACATCTGCTCCTTGACCAGCACTAGCACTGCAGCCTGATCCGGAAGTCCGAGGAAGGTGTGTGCTTCTGCGAGCTCCCGGGGCCTGGCGCTGCAGCCCCCCATAGTTATGGGCTGTGCCAATGTCCCTGGGCCCAGAAAATTCCTATGAGGCTCACGACTGCCCTGTTGCTGTGACGAAGAGGAATGACGAGTCTGCTTCCGCTTGCATGCTCCACATCCACACAGACGCCACAGAGATCTCCCAGGCCGAGTTTATTTTTAGGAAGGCTTTTCATTATGGCCATGCAAAATGTCAAGGCTGAGGCAAGCAGGCTCTGTGCAGGCCTCCAACTCTAGCTCACTCATACAGGCATGAGAGTTCCTGTCACATGCCGGGAGAGCATGCAGGTCCCCATGGGGACCAAGTTAAGACTGGAAACACAACAACAGCTCCTGGGGAGACAGGGTCTCCTGTGAAGGTTAGAGACAGGGTTCAGAGGGCAGCAGACAGCAGAGAGCTGAGACAGTCCAGGAGGACTGGTGCCATGCCCCTCCCACGAGAGAGGCCCCTGCAGCAGAAGTCAGGGCGCCCCAGATGCCACTCCATCCTGCCTTCACTGCCACCCAGGCTTGGGACAGAGCCAGGTTGCCCCAACAAGCCTGACCTGGGGAAGAAACGAGTGTGCTGTTAGCAACGCCAAAAGTACACCTGGAGAAGCAGGAGGCGGTGATTTTGTCTATTAGAAGCCAACATTTAAAACTGCAATGCTGCACACAGTACCCATTCACTTCGGCCCTGCAGGTGGGCAGACGCAGAGCCAAGGAGTCTCTACTCTGAGAGAAGAAACAGCCATCTGACAGACCCCACTCTGGAGTCCTGAGGACTCTGCAGGAAAGGGAGGGCTTCAGACACGGGCACGAGCCACATGCCAGGATTATGCTCTAGGAAACCAGGAGGCCAAATGAATATTCTCCCAATAAACACCACGTGCATCCATATCTCTTAAATAAAAAAACTCGCAATCCCTTTGTAGGATTTAAAAATCACTAACACCAAAAGTAAGCACACATAAAATCTCAGAATTTAAGAAGCCCACAGGTTGAACATGTCTGACCTGGTGCTCCCTGGTGCTTGATGCTGCCTCGGGAGGCTCGCTGCAGGCTGTTTGGGGTCACGTCTCCCCATAGGACCTCCTGGCTGCGAGCACACCAGCAAGGGGCTGCGCATCGAGCCCCAGGCCTTTCCCATCACTGACTGCCGGGAGCCTGAACCTCACAAAGCTGAGCACCAGCACAAGGCCAGACCACAGCCTCTTGGTCTCTCGCACAGGAGGGGAACTGCTGAGAGTGATCACAGGAAGTCACAGGTGTGTGAGGAGGGCCAGGCCTGGCCCTCGAGGGAAATGTGCCAGCAGGGTCAGGAGAGCCTGAGGGGCCAGTGGGGACAGCCAGAGGCCAAGGAAATACCACATGAGATTCACTTTGAAACGTCACTATTTTCCTCAGTCAGGAAGAGGGCTGGCTGCTCCTGCTGCTGTGGAGGACATAAAGGTGCCAACCACTAACCAGCCTCTGACTCTACAGCACTGACAGCACTGTGTTGGCCACGTCACACGCTTTCTCTCTTAATACTCACTGCTCCAAATGTCCATTGTGTCAAAGAAAAAAGCCCACCTTCTCTGGTCAACCAGCCGTCGGCCCCCGGCCACCCGGAAGGAATCTGCTCTGATCCCAGTGTATTTCCTTCTTTTGTGATGACCCTCTCTAAGACCATGCGCAGACTGACTCAAAAGATACAGAGCATCAGCTCAAACTCCAGCCTGCTTCTGCACCAGTCCAGGGTCCTCCCCACCCCTGTGCTAGGGCGCAGGGATGCCTGATGGATGCAGAGGTAGGTGAGGAGAGGGTCAGGTGCCACGGACCAGAGGACCCCACACCTCAGAGGGCTGGGATGCAGCCCGTGGACCTCACCTCAGGCGTGCAGGAGCTGGCCAGGACCTCAGCACCCTCGGTGCCACACGAGATCCAGCCAGCCAAGTCCCTTTTCCCGGCCCACACATGCTTCATCTGCACCTTTCCTCGAAGATGATGGAGATCCCAAGGCTGCCAGCTCGCAAAGCCTTGTCTCCTCGCCTAGACCCCAGGATTCTACCTCACCTCATGTTGCCCATCTGAGGATGGACACACATAGGAAGCTAGGAAATCGGCTGGCTCCGTGATGAGCTCCAGAAGGACCACTGGATGGCCTCTAACTTCCTCATAGCCGAATTTTCATTGTCAGGGGCCAGCCCAGGCTAGGGGCTGGAGGGGTGGGGCCTGCCCCCAACTCCCCCTTCACAGCAAGCTTACCTCCCCTCAGTTCTTCTACCCATGTCTGTGACCTTCCCACCCCTGCAGGTCCAGGCCTCTATCTGAGAGCTGGGTGTCCCTCCTCAACGCTCTAGCCAGTGAACAAGCTTGCGCTGTTTGCACTCTACTTTCTCTCTCTTCTATGGGACCAGTAATGTTAGGTGACACTCACCCTGGGCTTGACCTTCTGCCTCAGGAGCAAAGCTTGGCCTTTTTTGGTTTTATCTCTGTTTATTTCTTTGGGCCCCTTTGTTTGCAACCCGATGAAAAGCACGTGTCCTTGGTCAGCAATGTCCATTTGCTGCCCAGAATTAGGAAACAACAGGATAAATATCCATGGAGTTACAGTGGCGTATCTACTCACCAGAGTCTTCTCACTGAAGGAGGAAGAGCTACCCACACCAAGCAGTGTGTGTGGTGTGGAAAATCCTCTACCCTTATTTCAGTTATCCAAAAAATTCCAACCAAAGGACAAGGATTAGGAACACTCTGGAAAGAAAGAGGCCCTGGGTGCACTGTAGGGAGCCAAAGCAGCTTCCGAAAAGTGATGGCGAAGCTTCTGGGAGGTGGCAAGGAAGACACTAGGAAGGGGCAGTAGGAAGGCTGGGAGACAGGAGACCCATCCTGTTGGGTTTGCTTCCTGGGGCTCCGTGCAGTTCTGAGCACATAGTGAATATTCAGACATAAAAAATGTGCTTGTGCTGGATTAATGCTCCAGTCCACAGGAAGTAGACCCTCCTTGAGAGGAACCTATGGGAACAACATCTGCATTCCTCAGCACAGCCTGGCAGGCGCTGCTGGTCGCTCCACCACGGTGCTACCTGCCACTTCAGCGCTGCACCCTTCCTCCAGGCACCTGCTTCTGTTCTGGCCCTTCTGCAGGCTTCTGCAGCCCACCGGGGCTGACCTCCAAGAACAGGCCACCCCGTCCCCTCACCTGCTGATCCTGCCCTCACCGCCAGCTCACTGTGATCCTGTACCATGGCAGGAGCACCATGGCTGAACACAGAGCTCTGTTTGAATTGTGGGCACTGACATAGGCTTTGCTATAGGTTTTGGGCTTCAGTAGAAAGTGACTAAGCTAATACAAGATGGGGGAACATCTGCATGCAGATGTTGCCAGGGGAGCTGGCCAGGATGATGCTGCCAGAGGAAGCTTTAACCCAAGAGCCTACGTTCCCGAATGGCTGGCCTTGTAGCTCAGCTGAATGACCAAGCGACCTCTGGAGGCACTCTGAGCTGAAGGAGGGTGGCCAACTCCTTTGCAGTTTTTAGAACAAGTTCGGGGCCGTGAGAGCGAGTGGGTTAGCACCCCAGGCTGGCTTCCAGGTTTCTCCTCCTACGCTACTGTCACAACATGCACAAAGCACCACTGACAGGCTGAGAACCTTGTCTGGCCCTAGGACCATGCTAGCCAACTCAGGTGTGTGTGCTGAGGGAACCTTGTCTCCTGGAAGCCAGCACCAGCTGCTGAAGGGCCAGGGCACTTTCCAGATATGGTCAAGTGACTTTTAGCAGAGGACTTTAGACAACGGTCACTCCACAGTATCATCTTTTGGTACTGGGGACTGAGCCCCGCACTGATCTACATGCCAGCCCTTTTATTTGTTGGTTTGTTTGGTTTTCAGATAGTTTTTGCTAATTTGCCCAGACTGGCCTTGCATTTGCAACCCTCAGGCCTCAGCCTCCCAGGTAGCTGGGATTTGGGGCATATACCACCACACTTTCATTTTTTTAAAAAAAACTAAAGGCTGCACAAGTAGCTCAGCTCCAACCCTAGAGAAGCCGGTAGGAGCAGTCTCACCTCCTGACTGGATCAAGAGCTCCATAGGCTCAGACTCTCTCCTTGGAGCCTGACCTCAACAGACCCAGAGATGCAACAGCCTGCCAGGCCCACCCAAGAGCTCCTCCCTAGCCACCCACACACCTCCTTCTGGGATGTAGAAGTCACTCCCAAATTGACAAAACTCAATTGAGGTCCCTTCCCCAATGCTAGAGGGCTATAACTGAGGCATTTGTTTATCCAGCAAAATGAACAGAGCAGGCTGCACCCAACTGCGGGCAGAAGCATGAGGCATGCTTGACACACTGGCCGAGGTGCTGCGGTGTGGGCTGTGCTGGCAGGGCATGCATGACCTGCAGGGACAGGACCTGCCATCTGCCAGTGCTCACAGGAGCCTGGAGGGACCCCGGGCCAGGGGGCACCTGCACTGACAGGGGCCACAGGAAGCCACCACTGCTGCTGGCACAGAGCGCCAGGCTGCTCTTCTGACCCAGAGAAGGCGCCACCCTGCAGACCATCCAGATGGGACCTACACCCAGCACCGGCACCTGCAGCCCTAAGCTCAGTACACACTGCAGTGGAGACTGCAGACCCCAAGCCTCAGCCGCCAAGGGAGCAGGCCCTTTCGACAGGGCTGTGCGTGCGGCTCTGCGTGCAAGGCCCTGGCATTGGTCCGCAGCACCAAAGGGTGAGTAGACAACATTAAGCATCCAAAGGGTTATTAATACTGAGGCTGGCGAGCACAGAAGCACTTGTACCTCCTACAAAGTATTTCAATCATAGCTAGATGTGGTGGCAAACGCCTGTCATCCCAGCATTCAGGAGGCTGAAGGAGGAGGGTCACTCCACGGGTTTGAGCCAGCCTGGGCTACATCAACATATTCATAGAGAGACCCTGCCTCAACCTCCACAAACAGAAAAAAAAAAAAAAAAACCTAAACAAATAAAAATAACAGTACTTAATCACGAATAATATTTAACCTCATTATTTTCCAGTGTCGCTGAGTTTGCTTGATAATAGCCACAAGTCCAGCAGAGCACACACACTCCTGTGAGGGCACATGGGGACGCACACACCAGGGCGCTTCACCCTTGGGGGCCCATAGCCTCTGTGCTGCCTGTGAGAGACAGCGAGAGAGGCGGCTGCATGGGTCCTGCGGCCACCGGCAACCCGGTTCCTTCCTGAGGTCAGGGGCGGCTTCCGGCTGCGGTGGTCACTCGCCAGGATGACTGAGGACAAGGCTGTATTCTTTCTTCCAAAATCTGTTCTGCTACAGTACAGTTTATAACATCAAGATCTTGGAAACAGCCCATGTGTCTGTCAGCAGCTGAACGGATAAAACAAATGTATTTATATACAGTGAAGCACTACTCTGCCATAAGGAAAGTAAACTTGAGATATTTTTAGGTAAATGGATCCATCTTTTATTTGTAATGGATCCACCTCGAGACTATAATTTCAAGTGACATAAATCTGACATGCAAGCTTAAACAAGGCATTATTTCTCTTCTGTGAGAAACCCAAAGGGCAAAAAAGGAGTGAAAAGGGGGAGCGATACTGGGAACAAGAGGAACCTGCTCCCATGGGAAAGGGAGCAAGGGAGGAGGGGAGAAGGAAGAGGGAAAAGCATGGAAGAAAAAGGAGGAGAGGGGAGGAGCTGGCGCTCCCTACCTGGGAGGGAGGAAGCATGAAAGGGGAGCCAAGGGAGGAAGCGCTTCCTTGCTTTGGGTTTTTAAGCCAGGGTCCTGTTAGGCAGCTCAGGCTGGCCTTGGTCTCCTGGTGACCCACCTGCCTGGGCCCACAGCTGGGATTACTGCCTCCGCACCCAGCTCAGGCTCATGCTATGCACAGGCACAAACTCCTTGTGATGTATGTGATCATTATGCATGGCAAATACATACTAACAAAAAGCTAAAAATAAATTCTGAAGTTTTTAAATAAAAGCTTATTCTGCTAGTTTAAGCCCCACCCCCTTTATTTGTTTGGGGTTTCCTGCCCTTCCACGGGTGAGAACCACAGGATGGGCACCTTTCTCCCAAGGCTCTGTCTGCTTGCCCTGGGCCTCTCTGGCTTTCTGGGCAGCACAGTCCTCCAAGGGACTGCCCTGTGCATTGTTGGGTGTTGAGGGGCACCCCTAGCTCCCCCCCCTGCCAGTTATATGATGCCGCTGACTGAGAGCCACAGGTTTGTACGAAAGCAGGGATCACCCCCAGAAGACACTTCCCGGCCTTCAGCAGCTGTCTTGGGAGAACCTTGGTGTTTTCTTCTCTTGAAGAATTTGTTGCTGACCCAAACAAGAAGCAGACAGGAGCTCTAGGGCCTGGAGCCAAGGTCACTGTGGCCTGGACAACAGTGGCCACATAAGCCCTTGCAGGAAGAGACTCCTCCCACGCCTATCTGCTACATGGGGGTCTCTGCGGCTCGGTTTCCAAAATCAGCTTCTTTCCCCCAATTCAATTCTGCTACCAAGTGGAATTCTGGGTTTCTTAGCACATCCCAGGGCAGAGAGGTGAGGCAGAGTAAGAGTGAGGATGTGGGTGCCCAACTGGGCGCCCTGGAACCGCCTGTGGGAGGGAACCACTGGGAGGCAGCGCAAAACGGGTGATCAACCTGGAGGCCTCTTGGGACCTGACTCTGCCCTGCACAGACCAGACGGGACCCAGAACACCTTGGCCCCGCCCTGGCCACCTCCCAGCTCCCACCCCACAGGAAAGCACTCTGCCACCCCCACTGCACCCCAGAGAGCCGGCCCAGGCACCTTGCCCAGCTTCAGTGGGCAGAGCTGCACTGAGGGCTGCCAGTCTGAGCAGCCCCGCACTTCCCACCCAGGGGTCCCTGCGCGTTGTCCTGGAACCTGCAATGATGCTTACAGTACCACCTAGACACACCAAATATATTCTAAAAGTGCTCTGAATTTGGTATTTATCAAATTTCCCATAACAATGCTGAAAAGAGGGGAACCCATTTGCGGTCCCTCCCGTCTCGGGCGATTCCTGCTCCCATCCCTTTTTCCTTCTCTTAAAAACAATTTTGGGGCTAGGGAGATGGCTCAGTGGAATAAGTGCTTCCCTGGCAAGCACAAGGGTCTGAGTTCAATTCCCGGTTCCGCAAAAAAAAAAAAAAAAAAAAAAAAATTGACAAGAAAGTAGTGTATCTGAAAGAGGATTTACCTTCTCTTTTCATTGTATGTTCAAATCTAACTTATAAGCAAATTGTTTCATCATTTAAGTCATACCACAAGCCCTTCAAAGGATGATGCCAAATTTCAGACAGTGCTGCCATCACTACTTATTGTACACCATAGTCACACCTGTGCTCACGGTGGATGTGACTGCCTTCAAAACGTGTCTACAGATGTGAGTGGTGTTACCATGTATAATAGTAATACTTTGGCAAAAATGTCAATGGTCAGTTCATCTGAAACTTGGACCCTCTAAAGTCATGTTATTTTCAGTAATGAGATTCCATCTCATCTGGCCACCAAGCTCCAGCAGTAATTGGAGAAACGGGGGCTTCTGAGCATAGTAATTAGAACTGGCTGGAAGACGCAATTAGCAAGGGCTATCCCACCCACCTCAAAGAAGGAAGAATTGTGTGTTTTGCTTATAGTATAAAGTTCAGTTGACACCCTTCTACTTCTCTGGACTTCTAAATATTAGCAGCTGCAAATATCAGACCAATAAACTGAAGCAACCTCTCAGCAAGTCAACACCGTATGTCACCTTCCTTCAATGTGTGCTTCTGACCCAGACACACTACCCACTGTGTCGGAACACCTAGAGTTTCACTCAGCAGGAATCCTCCATTCTGTGAAAATCCCTATGTCTTGTCACTTTAATTACCAATTTCATGTCGGCTATGTTATGGAACTAAGGGCCAGATACCATTGCAAAGGAGAGGTGAGGGTACTGAAAGATAATAAAGCAGGTGCAAGGACACAGCGAGAAGAGGATGCGAGAGGAAAGGATGCTGGGAGGAGAGACTATAGGAGCAGAGGATGATGGGAGAAAAGAGGATGCTGGGAGCAGAGGATGCTGTGAGGAGAGGATACAGGAGGAGAGAATCGTGGGAGGCAAGGCCGCAGGAAGCCTCTGCGCTCTTCCATGGGGTCTGGGAGCTGCACTTGAGCAGAATCTCAGGCCCAGCCTATTTTCAGGCAGAGGTTTCCAAGGCGTCTGGGGGAAGTGAATGTATGGAGGACGTAAATGGGAAGGCCACTGGCTGCACCTCATTCTGGCCTGCCTGGGCCACATCCCTCTGCTTACCAAGAGCTCCATGGATATTGGCTGTCTCAGAGAACATTCAGGTTGCTAAGCTGCCTTCAGTCCCACCTCAGGAAATGCTGCTTGATGCTGCCCAACTGAGACAGGAACGCACATGTGCCTATTGGATCCCAGAGGCTCCATCCATCCATAACTGAACGTGTCTCTCTGTGGAAACCAGAGCCGATTACCCCATCCATGCAAAGCCCTTCCCCTCTACAAACCAGGTCAGAAACCAGAATGGGCCTTCAGAAGCAGGAAGGGCACAGAACACTATACCACAGGGCGGACCTGGCCGTCCTCTCCACAGCTACTTCAGAGAAAGTGGAGTTGCTGAAGGGCACTACCCAGCTCTCCATCCCTCCAAGGGCCAGCTCACAGGACCTGCTCTTAGATTTGTTTCCTGGAGGTTTTCCCTCACTCATCCTTGTTCTGAGGTGAACTCCTTGTCACAACTCCAGGACAAGGACTCCTCTGGGGCTTGCTCTTTGGGCTCTTTCAGTCTGATGGTGCTCAGTGAGTATTCAGAACAGCTGTTGCTGAGATGACACAGAGGACATGCTATGCAGCATCCATAGCTCTGCTAACACAGAGGGCGAAAGGGTTCAAAACAAGCCATCCTCTTCCAACACCAAAGTTCCTCACAACATTCAATATGACCCCAAAACAAAGGCCAAACAGAAAAAGATGTCCCTGGCCCCAGAGCCATCAAGTATTTTAAAATCTTCCTGAAAAAGGCCCAGCAGACCCCTTGCAGGTTCTGAGCTCCAGAGAGAAACAGCAGCTAAAGAACACACAGTCCTGGTCCTGCTGGCCTCAGAGGATACTGGTCCTTGCAGCAACCAGCATCCTGCTGGACCTCAGGAGCCACCTGGGCCACTGGCAGGAAGAGGCTCTGGAGGCCACAGACACTCCCTCCAGCCATGTGAATGAGTCTCAGTATTCGCACTGCTAAAGCAGAACCCAAAATGCTCCTGCACGGGCTGTCCTGGGCATCTCATGGGAATACACAGAAGACTCAGTTCAGAACCAGGGCGCCAGAGCAAAGCCAGCAGTGGGCTGTCAAGGCAAAGGGCATGCTGCTCTGTGATCTGAGGGCAAGGCTCCTGAAGCCACATGTAGACTGCAGCACCAAAAGGAAGGAACAATGTGCAGTGCAATTTTAAAGTAAAATCCCGTGTGTCCTGCACCTATGAGTTCCTGCTCTCGCCTGCCATGGGCCCTGGTCACCCTGTGCTGCCCATCCTCTGCCCTCTGAGCCACACTCACTGTCCCCAGCGGGAACAAATAAAGCAAGCTGATCCTCTCTCATCTGCCCCCACAGGGACAGTGCATAGTGAGGATCTGCCACCAGCCGTGGTCCTCTGGTTTCCTGCCATCACCTGCACCCGCCTGGCCTCCAAAGAAAAGGCAGCGCTGAACTCAAAAGTCCAGCAAAAGCTGCTGCCTATCAGCCGGGCAAGGCAGACTACAAACAAAAGGTACTTAACGTGTGGAGGCGGAGGTGTCCCCAGGGAGCCGCGCCCGCTTTCACTTCCTGTCCTAGATATTTGAAGAGTGGGTTGGCACAGTGCTCGAGACAGCACGAATTGGAAGAGAAAAGGTCCTTCAACAAACTGTTTCCAGACCTCAGAAAAGTAGTCTGACTGTTTTCTGCTTCTTAAGTTTTCTGGCCTTCTTATCAACCAGCATTAGGAGAAGTAAGTCCAGCTGGGTCTACATTTATGAAGGTCAATTTAGACTAATGTGGAAACAGCTGCCAGGTGCACTTATGTGGAACAGAGGGCGATCTGCCATGAGCTCAGCTGTTTGCTTTCTCTGGGAAATAGAACATCTTGTCAGGAAAGATAAGACAGTCCTGAGCTAGCTTCGGCAAATTGGCCTTCATCTCTGAGATGTATCTGGACAGAACCCTTTCAGCCCGTTTCTTAGGGTGTCTCTTCACCCCTCCAGGAACAAAGGACCCTAAACTAGCAATGTTCATATGCCCCTAGCAGATCTGAAGCACCTGCCACCCCAAAGCTAAGAGCTGCTTTTGGTTCGGGCCACGTTGAATTGCAAAAGGAACAGGGGTGCCCAGAGATGAGGACCTCCGACACATCAGTGTGAGGCATGGCATAGACTTACCAGGTAGAATTAGATAGCAAGGGGAACAGGAAAAGGCTGCAGCTGGAGTAACAGGAGGCGCTCCCTCTGCTCACAGAAGCAGGGGTAGCATTTAAGGATCAGCTGAAACAGGCCAGGGCCTGGTGGCTCATTCTGTTTGGGTTTGCATTTGTAGGAGCCCTTGAGGGTCAACTTGGTTACCAGGGTTGTCCTTGCTGGAGAGTGTACGGTCTTGGCTCCCATCATGGGGTAACTGCTTCTGCTCAGAGGAGAGCTCACCTTGAGGGTCACCACAGCTCTGCTTTCCTGGGACCCAAGGTGACTGTAGGTGCAAGGACTTCTGGGCACCACTCTAGGGGGCTCCTGAACTCAATGCTGTGACAGAGGGCAACTGAGGGTCCCTGTGAGTTAGTTTCTTTTATCTCAGTCTTGAGGAGGATGAGGAAGGCTAGGGAAATTCAAGGCCAGTAACCAATACTCCTGGGGATTAGCGCATCTCCAGGGAGCAGGCACATGTCCCACTATTTAAGATAATTAAGGAGACAAAAAAAAAAAAATTGTTTCCTTGTGTCTTTGTATCTATCTCTATTTCTGCGATCTCAAGACCTTCTTGATAAGATCCTGTGAAGCCACAGTTCAGCAGCTATCGGGCTGCATGCTTTTCTCCCTCCACCCATGTTCCTTGTTTCTCCAGACCCAGAGAACTGGTTGAATAACTACATTATCAACATAGGTTAATGCCATGTGTAAAAAGTAGAACAACCCAATGCAGCAACTATCATCACATGAAAGAATTAATAATTACAACAGAATTAGAACCCAAGGTGTGGGGGGGGCACACTACCTGCTCTCCACCCACAGCTTGGCAGCCCCAGCTGTGCTTCCCTTGGGCCAGGAGCCCCAGACCTGCAAGTTTCCTGGCATGTGTGCCAGGAGAGGCCCCACTGGGGAAGGTAAGGCTGCCCCTCCTTGGGGGTCACTGACTGACGACCTTGACAGGCAAGTGTGAAAACAGATCTGCTTTGAAAGGGGAGCTGGGGTGCACAGCTAAGCTTAGCATGGAGAGGAGGCCATTCAAAGCCGTTTATTCCCTGCATACACACTTGACAGCCACTGTGAACACAGGCACAGCCCTCACACCTCCATGCAGGGCATCTTGCTTTGAACCCACTGCCTGGAACCCCCTCTCCACATGCTCTAGTCCTGCCCAGGTGCTCCAGCCCCAGAGGTGATAGAGAGCTGACCAACAGGCAGGGAGCCGCTCACAGAGGTGGTGAGAGCTGGGCTTCAGCTCATCACCATGAAATCAAACACAAAGGCTCTGGGCCCCAGAAAGCAAAGCTGGGCTTGTGCTTCGGGAAGAGGAGGGATCCTCTGATTTAAAATTTAACAATCAGGCTATGCAGTTCACAAAGCAACCACTCCTGCTGCTGACAGCTCTGCTTCTCAGCTCCACGTGGGTGAATGAAGAATACATGTGGGCAAATGGTTAGAAAACAAAAGGGCAAAATGAACAGTCGCCCATCATCACAGTCAGGCCCTGGCAAGGCTGGAATCTGGACTCTCCTTGGATTCTGATGGAAGGCTGGCTCAGCCTTTGGCAAAGGAAATGTACATTTCTTTGAATGGGAGTGGGGGAAGGATACTTTAGATGCCTTCAGTTTGGGAGCCACCAGGCAGGTTCACAAATTGACCTCCACAGAACTGCAGAATGGTTGCTTATGCTCAAAACAGACTGAGGAAAAATATGGAGGACCTGGTGGAAAGAGGCCCTGCACTCTCAGAGGAGGGCAGAGCAGAGGCTGCAAGGGAAGAAGGCTCGAAGTACACAAAGACAGAAGTGCATGCAGTCATCAAGCTGTCCTGGACAATGCCGGCAGATGCAGGACACTTGTCTTGGTGAGATGAATCAAGAAACTGAAAAGAGGTGCTGTTGCCTGTAATCTCAGCCACACTGGAGCCTAAGGCAGAAGTGCAAATTTGAGGCCAGTCTGGGCAATTTAGTAATACCCTGCCTCAAACTAAAAAAAAAATAAAATAAAATAAAAAGGGCTGGAGATGTAGCTCAGTGCTCCCTGAGTTCAATCCCCAGTGCTGGAAAAAAAAAAAAAAAAAAAAAAAGGCAGAAGAGGACACATTGCTGTCTCCCCTCCAGCTCTGACCCCAACCTCTCCAATCATTAGCACCATGAATGGGAGGGAAGTGCCAAGAAGAAAGATGGGGTGGCTAAGGGAAAGAGTGTCCTCCCACGAGAGGAAGTGAGGCAATGGGGACAGCTCCCCATGGTGTGCCACAGCACCCATTCCTGGAGTCAGCACCCTGGAGGGGGCTCAAAGCCCTGAGGATAAATGGGGATACACAGCCATTAGCCAGAGGGCTTCATCCAAGCAAAAATAGCCCTAAACAGGTAGAATCAGTCTAGTTCTAACATATGATGCTGCTTGATGTAAAAAAAGGCACAAAGACAAGGGTCTCCTCAGCCATCTGTTCTGTAGGCCTGAACTCGAGGGGTGGGTGATGGCTGGGCCAGGTTCAAGGGTGCCGCACGTCTTCAAGCTGCATTCGTATTTGGAACAAGCAGCTGCTATGACCATCACCAAGATCCAGATGGCAGAGACAGAGGCCAGCAGCACCTGCTTCTCCTGGTAGGCCTGCCCCTGCCACGTCTTATGCACAGAAGTCCTAAGCATATGCAGCAGCAATTGAGCAGAGCTGGTGCAGGGTCCGGCTGAGGGGCACAGATACAGGAAGATAGCGTTGTTACAGTCCCTGACATCCTCCATGCAAATCTCCGGTACTTCATGTTGTTCCATAAATATTGTATGACAGAGCCCCACTAAGCTGGATGGAGGGGAACAGGACATGCTAGCCCCCATAATTTCCATGTGGCCTCTGACCCACCAGCTCTCAGACCTGGAGACTTGAAACCCTGAAAGCTGTGTGGCTGCAGAGGGCACGCCTTTACATGGCATGATTCCACTTTGCTGTTGCCAAGACAACATCACTGTGCTCAGCAAGATGGTCCAGGACAGCATGGTGTCTTCATTCGCTTTCATCCTTGGGATTTCTCAGCTCTCCCTCAGCTGCCTCCCCTTCTCTGTGAATTTGGCAAAACCCTTGAACTGGCCATCACAAAGAAAGACAGGCCACTAAGGCCCAGTAGGCAACTCATGCCATGATGCCCCACCTTCCACAGGCATGTAGGGTGGCACCTGGCTAGCTGGGCAAACACAGCTCCCATGAGTTCAGCCCAGATCAAATCCACAAGGAATGTCACCCCTTCCAGAAAGCCAATGCATAGGAGGGTTGACTGGGGTGAAGGGGAGGGGCAAAGACAGCTCCCTAAAGCAGGACACGCCTGCGTAGCATCCTAGAGTGCCCATAGCCCATGTTCTGCCTGTGCAGGATGCCAGCTGCTGGGAGAGCCCAGGATCACTGTGTGCAGGCCTGGGATCTGGGAGGGCCACTGCCTGCCTCCTTTCCTGCGGTTTTTGTTTGTTTGCAGCTTAGATAAATAAAGCAACACTAGGACCAAGAGGAATAGGGGCAGGAGGACGGTGCAGGGTCCCCAGACAGCTTGGAGGCTGTGTCTGACACCCGCCCAGCTCTGCTCACTGTCCTTGAACGCCAGGGTTCCAGCCAGCTAGTAGCAGTATGGGCCCCAATGCTTTCTGCACACGTTGCTCTATGGCGAACCTCCTCAGACAAGATGAGGGAGGTACCCAGTCTGAAAAGACGCCAGTCCGCCCTCCTCCCTATCGCCTCCTTTTCCCTCCCCAGCACGGAGGAAAATGTCCTCCGCCCCCACCTCCGGTCTCAACCGGAGCGCGGGGCGCCGGAGGCTCTATGGAGTCTTCGTCCACCCTAGCCCCTTCCTCCACAGTTAAACTCCGGGGCCCGCCTGGGCCTGGAAACTGAGGCAGGGGAGCAATACCGCCCGCGTGGCGGTAAGGAAAGCGGAAGGCTGAGCATAGGGTGGCACTGGGCCCGCGACCCCAAACCTCCTCCGACCCCACCCTCGCGACTCCTTCTGCAGACGCCCTTCCTCCTCGAAGCGCCCCCCTCGTTCCCAGGCGCCTCCCCTGACAGACACCCCTCCCCCAGGCTCCCTCTCCACCGCTAGCCTTCTGCCTTGCGCCCCTCACTTACCGAGGCGCCCCTGGAGCTGCCGGCCGCGGGGTGCGGGCGCGGGGGCGGCAGGTAGTGCGAGTGGCAGCAGCAGCAGCAGGGGCAGGAGCGGCGGCCCCATCCCCGTGGCCCGCCCGAAGCTCAGTCCATGGCCGCGCGGGAGCAAGCACCGAGCAGGACCGAGCAGGCGGCGCCAGCTCCCGCGGCCGCGCCTCTCCGCGCTCCTGCGGCGGCGCCGGGCAGAGCTTCAGCACCGGACAGCGCCGACGGCACCGCCCACCGCCTAGGACACGCCCCCACAGGCCCCGCCCTGGGACACGCCTGTCGTCCGGGGTGGGCCTTGGCTGCTGAGTTGGGCCCCTCCTGCCCTCCCCCTCACAGCTGACGGTCCGCCCGGGCTTCAGGTTAGGTTCACGGGTCACACAGGCTCCGCGGTCCCAGGGGTGAAGTTAAGCTGCTCCCCAGCGCTGCCTGGCCTGAGAAACCTAATCCTTCTTACTGTTTGAATCGAACTGACCACCCGCGAGCGCAGCTGTGGCTGGTCACAGGGAGGGAGAAGCTCCTGAGGGGTCTCGGCTGGGAGGTTGAGCGGTCCTCAGCCTGTAACGGGCACAGGAGAGCTGTTGTGAGGCGAACTAGTGTCTGCCTGGGTCCTTTTCCCCCCAGCAACCAGCACCTCGGTCCTCCGGACCTCATGAAGCCTCCTTCCAGGATAGGGCAGGCTCACGGGGTGGTTGGGTGGTGCTGGGGGCACCAGAAAAGGGTTGTGTGTGAACCTTAGGCTGCCCATCCCTCTGCACTTTCTCTCTCCAGTGTTGCCCGAGTGCTCAGTAGATTGAGTTTCACCTGGGCCTTGTTTCTCCGCAGCTGGGACTGTGGATCGGCATCTAAGCGCTGTCACAGGGGTAATCGAGACTCCTTGACCAGAATCGACCTGATTTACCTGTTGACCCATGGCACATACCATAGGCCATACCCCACCAGGTCCCAAAGAGGGTGCTGGGAAAGCTGGACAGACAGAAGCCCTGGGATCCTGAGAGCTGTCTCGCAGATTTGGGGACACAAAAGACAGGAAAAGCTGGAGACAGGCTGGGAGAAGGCTCCTTGTGACCCACAATGGCCAGAAGCCCATGGGCAGGGCTGAGCTGTGCTATCAGCTTCCTAACCCTGTCCCTGGCACAGAAGTCACTAGCAATGGCCACCTCCTGCAGTACCCATGCCATTAGCACCTGCAGTAACTCAGATTTCAGTCCCATGGCATTTACAGAGGACTGGAGGAGCTGAGCTCACAAGCCTGCAGCTACATCCTGGACAACTGTTTGTTCTGGGCTATGTTGTCTCTGCTTCCTTGTTTACTGTTGAACAGGCCCTAGGATGGAACTATTTGTTCTTTCTTTGTTTGATCACTGCTTGAATTAAAAGGTCCTGTTTCATCCCAAGGGACCTGGCCCAGGACTCCGTTAAAGCCAACTTAAAAAGAAAAATGTCTCAAGAACAGGGAAGAAATGACAAAGTTATCAGTAACAGAAGCAGGTGACAAGGGAGTAACAAGGGAGTATAGCCAGCACCTCTACTCCTCCTGGCCTCAGCATTGAACACACTCGGCTCTCTGGCCTGGAGACATCAACCCTCGCTCTGCTAAAATAACAGGAGAAACTAGAGGCAAAGAAATGCAGAGACTGAGGGAAGAAAGTACCATTAGGAATGCGGCTGGGCTGCAGGCCGAGTTGGCCTGGTGGGTGACCCAGCCATGCAGATGAGACCTGGTGCTGGCAGCTACTCACAGGTGGCTAACATGCAAACAGCTTTCAGACTTGTTCTGATTCCCCCAGCCTTTAGCTGGCGAGGGTCTGTTAGGTTCCTCTCTAGACATCTCCTTCAAAGCTTAGGCGCTTAGGGCTGGGAAGATGGCTCAGTGGAATAAGCGCTTCCCTGGCAAGCGCAAGGGCCTGAGTTCAACGGGGTTGACAGAACTGCTTGCATCATGATGG
Source organism: Ctenomys sociabilis (assembly GCA_004027165.1). Taxonomy (NCBI): domain Eukaryota; kingdom Metazoa; phylum Chordata; class Mammalia; order Rodentia; family Ctenomyidae; genus Ctenomys; species Ctenomys sociabilis. The sequence continues at coordinate 115,414 of PVKA01000030.1, forward strand.
CTGACACTCCTGAGTAGGTTACTCCCTGGAGCACAGGGGATGATGGGCTGTTTTCAAGAGGTTTCCAGACACATGAGGCTAAAAGCAAGGGAGGTGAGGTATATCTGGTATGCCACATTATCTGAGAAAGGGAACTAGCAAGGCGCAGATTTGCTTACTTTTTAACAGAATAAACCATACACTTAGAAAATGAATTACCTATTTTGGAAATGAGCAAATACACTCTTGCTAAATGTACCTTCTCTGAAAAATCTGATCTTGGCACCATGTAAATGTGATTATAGGACTAAAAGCAGTTTTAAAAATCCCTACCAATCGATGATAAATATCTAACTATGTATCCAGGTGGGGCAAAATGGGCCCACAGAAAGCCCTTTGTGCTCCCCCTCTGGGGTCAGCCCCAAGGGCAGAATACTGCACAGCCTCCTACTGCTCCCAGGAACCACAGGGTCTGTGATGCGTGAAACGGTGTCCTGGTAACGCAGGTTTCCAGCGCTGAGGGCCATCCCTGGTGTCCAGCAGGCAGGGCTGAACCCTGGCATCCCTGGCACCCTGGACTCATTATGATTTCTTACAGAACTAAATTCCATATGATCCCTTATATGTATCTTTCCCCAAAAACTAAAGTATTGAACTACACCTGTACATGCATATCAATGCTTACAGCAACACCAGTCCTAGCAGGTAAATCCTGGAAACAGCCTTGAAACCCACCAGCAAACCCTTAGATAAAGAAATGTGGTGTCGGTACATGGTCGAATACTATGCAGCTATAAAGAAGGACAAATTGAGACATCTATAGCAAAATGGATACACCTAGAAAATGTACTAAGTAAAACAAATCAGACACGTATGTGTAAATACCATATAGTATCTCACTTGAGCCAGGCAAATACAAACTGAACACAAATAGGATGGATTGAAAGAGACAAACGGATAGATACCTTGCAAATGGAAAGGGGTCCTGGAGAACAAGGCCAAGAAGAAAGGAAATGCATAGGATAAAGATATGCCAAGTACAGGAAACTAATAACTCCAATAATGTAAACATGTGATGTTGTAAACATGGTAAGATAAAGAATATCAATAAGAATGAAAATGGGGAGAGCCTGGGAGATAGCTCAGTGGTAGAAACACTGCCTAGCACTCCATAAACTCGAATTCAATCCCTGGTACAAAAAAAAAAAAAAAAAAAAAGGAATGAAAATGGGAACAGATTTTAAAGAAAAGGTGAGAGAGAAGGGGGAAGGGATAAAACAATCTAGGTGACTTATGTACTTGTATACGTATACTCTCCAAGATGACTACGAACTGTATCAACTGTAAACATCTATTGACACAATTTAAAAAATACTTCTTTAAAAAGATGACGAGACATGCAAATGAAGCCTCAAATGAAACATCCCAAGCCATGCAGCCTGGGAGGGGCGGAAAACAGTGGGATCACAAAACAGGAAGTGGGCAGAGAACTGACAGATGTGAAGGTGCCAGAGGAGTGTCGAGTAACCAGCAGATTGTCACAGCAGACACCGGGCCACCCAGGGGCCCGCACAATTCAGTGAGACAGACAATAGGACAATAAAGCAGATACAGATGAGTGTGCTGCCCGAGCTGCGACCTCCCCAGCGCAGACCCACGAACACTGGTGCACGCATTGCCTGACATCCAAATGCAAATGGAGCCACAGCAAGCCCCCCATACTCACAGAAGGCACACACCTCAAGCCCCGAGAACAGCTGTGCAGCAGTTGCTGGAGTACAAAATGTCACAACCAGTGTGAACGGGGTACACTTAACACAGGCATCCAGTTAGAAGAATGGAAGTATACGTAAGACACACAGCCAGTGTGGAGAACGGGGTACACTTAACATACTGCCCTGCTCTGCCACCACTCTGGGATGCAGGCCCTGGGAATGCATGTACATTGGACCTGTGCGGTAGAAGTCCCCAAGAGCATCTAACAGGCAGATTCAGGAAGTCGGTCACCAACATGAGTCTACAGACTGTCATGCCGCACATCATGAGTGGGACTGGCCATCTCCCATGCAAGTGACAGCTTGAGAACCAGCGATCTAGACTGCAGAACCATTTCTGCTTTTTTTTTTTTTACCTTTTTGAGATAGTTTTTCACTACGAACTTCAGTTCAAGCTGGTCTTGAACTCATTCTGTACCCAGGCTGGCAGCGAACCTCCTGCTTCAGCCTCCAGCCTCCCAAGCACTGCCATTACAGGTGTGCTCAACTGTGTCTGGCCCATTTAAACTTCCCTTACTTCATTTCCTGTGTTTCCAGGTCCTCTCCATTACAGAACGCCTCCACAGCAGAAAGTGTCTACAGCTGTGAGCTGAGGCTCTGCTGTTTCTAGCCTGCATCTCCAGGTCTCATGGAGGCCATCAGGGCCTTGGCAGATAACTCAAACTGCGCCCCCAACCTCCACAGAGTAGCACAGCTGCACTCTACTCCCATCTGGAGCAGTGCAGGGTGCCGGTTAGACAGCCCAGCTTTCTCAGTACTTTGGTATTTCCACTACCACAGAGTACCTGGATGCACAGAGGGGTAGGCCAGCTGGTGAATGCACTCTCAGCACATGGTGGGCATGCCTACAACTACAAAATCAGAGGTATTTCTATGGGGAAAGGTGAGAGTGAACAATGGGGGAGGGACATTGACCTCTTCCTCAGTTAACTAACTGTATGATGAATTAACATACAACCTTATTGAACAGCAACTCTGATGTATCCAGAGTGACAGAAATGTGTTCCTGTCACTCACCAACATAGAACACAGTTCAATTCACGAAAAAAACTGGAAGTCCAGAAAAGTCTTGTGTTCAAAATTAACCAAGCTGAGGCTGGCAAGATAGCTCAGCAGACTACAGAGCCTGCTTGGGCAAGCTCCAGCAAGTACTGGGCCGTAGTTTGATCCCTAGCAGCACATGCCACATTGGCCCTGCCCTAGGGCGAGCTGAACCAACCACCTGTAATCCCAGCACTGAAGAGGCTGAAAGCAGAAGGATCACGAGTCCAAACTGCGTAGTAAGACCCTGCAACAACCAAATACATTTTAAAAAGTTAACCAAACCAAGCTGCAGTAGTCATGCCCACCCCTCCTGTTTCTTAGGTATACCTTGGAAAACCCTAAATGCTCCTATGTACAGCAAGTCCATTTCTTGTATCTCCTCAGGGATGTACATGCAAGGAACACTGGGGATTTTTTAACCTTTTTACTCAAAGGCTGAGGAAGATGAAATGAACATGAAGATCAGGCAGCACTAAATCCAATCTGTTCCAAGGTATCTGCCGCCAAGACAACCCTGGTACCTGCAGGGCAGAGAGAGATCACCAGCGATGGCCGACATCTCCAACTGTGGCAGTGGTGGTCCGTGATCTTCCAGCAGAGCACAGATCCCAAACCACCACAGCCACTCTCCAGCATGCAGGGTCCCTGGAACAGCCCTGGCCCAACAGGAAAACCTGCTAACACTTAACTGAAGCACACAAAACAGGCTGGCACTGCTTTATTACTCACATCTGCAAGAAATAAGTATATATACATATATATATATATATATATATATAAAGGGATTTTTAAAACAACCAGGTTTTTTGGAAAAGTGCCTTTTTCTTCTCTGCACCATGGACTTCAGTACCACTGACACCCACAACCTTCTATATTAAATATCTGATCTACACAGGTGCCCGGCAATCCTTTGGGAACATCTGCATTCTCGGCTCATGCTTCACTTTCCATCCTACCCTATTAGCAACATTAACAGCCAGAAAAACACAAATTTTCACTTCTGTGAGTTCCTTTCCCACTTCTACACAGCTGAAGATAGGGGCTTGGTCAGGAACTCAGAAATTCTCCCAAAGTCCTCGAGGATGACTCATAAAGAAACCTGAAAAACAAAGAAAAAAGGCTCAGCAAAAGGAAAAGTGGCAAATGTACATTTTCAAAAGTACAGTGTAAATCTGGTGTGCCACCAGACTTGTGTTAAAAGCAGATCCCAACCCCACCTGAGCGGTCTGGCACGGCACTTTCAGGCACCCACTGCATGGGCCACCAACCGGTGATCCCAAGCCAGTGAGCACTCTCCTCAGAAGACCCACAGCATAACACATGGCCGTCCCTCCTTCCTTCCACCCTATCCTGAGCTGCTCTACTGCATGCACAAGGAAACACACCACACAAGCTTCTATATAGCAGTTTCTCATTTGAGAAACCTGACCTAAGTGCAGAGCAAAATAAAAGGTAACAGCAAACAGGGAGACAAGTCTTTTACAAATGCATAGGACCAGAAGGAGGGGGCAGAGGAAAAACATCTAAAAGAACTACATTGTGTTGTGGACATGTACCAGCTCCCTGCTATGAATGTAATCACGTTCTGCAAAGGGTACTGATGAAAACAAAGTTTGAAAAACTAAAATGAGGTAATTGAAACCTAGGTCACCTGTTCAGCATGGACAGGACACTACTGGCTCACACTGACAACCTGCGCCTCCTCCCTACCCACCAAGCTGGGACAGGCGCTGTGTTCCCTTGCAGCATTTATTTTACTTGGCTGAGGACAGCTTGCATGCACAGCCAGCATTATGTTGCTATTAGGGATCTGAACATTGATTTACAAAGTGGTTCACCGTCATTCCTTTTTTTTTACTGCCTCATAACTCCGGAATGACCCAAGGCATGTTGCCTGGTTAGACTGTTCCCAAGTCCCTCCTCAGAAATAATCACATCTGTCTTCTCCCCCAGTCACTTACTCAGTAAGCCTTGACATCCATGGTGCCCTCGCCCCCTGCGGAGGACCTCAGGCCAACACACAAGATAGGCACTCGGCCACATCAGACGGTTGTTACGAGACCAAGAGAAACTGGTGAAATTCACGCTGTGATCTTTTCAGAATCCCAATCCATCCTAACACACATCCACCCATCATCAACATAAGATAACCACTAGTCTTCTACCTTTCACTGTGCTTGCTTGTCATTCTTGTTCACCACTGTCCACCACTCAGCAGCCCCTGTGCTGGCCGTCAGTCTAGAAAAGTCCCAAGATCCTCTTGCCACCTCTGGACTTATAAATTTCATCCAGAACTATTTACGCTGTATATGAATGCATGCATGTGTGTCTGTTTAAATCACTCCCATGCAAGCTTCAATGAGAGGAACCTATGAGATCACAAATATGTATAATGCACATGATGATAACTATAAAACGATGGAGCCAAAATGGAGAGAAATCCCATATTCGTGGGCAGGAAGACTCAGTACTGTTAAGATATCATTTCTCAACTTCTCCACAGATTTACAGAATTCCAGTCAAAATCCCAGAAAATTATTACGTGCGTATTGACAAATGTCTAAAGTTTATGTGAAGAGGCAAAGATTCAATACTGAAGTACACTGTCAGAAGACTAATGCTACCCAACTTTAAGACAGCCCATATGCTATCATAATCCAGGCACTGTGGTACTGGCGAAAGAACAGACAAGAAAGTCAATGGAAAAGAACAAAGAGCCCAGAATTAGACCAACATGAGTACAGCTGACAGAGAAGCAAAGGAATTCAATGAAGCAATGATAGAATTTTCAACAAAGGACACTGAAACAACTATAAAAATCCTTGGAGATACACAGGGAAAGGCTTAGACTTTCAAATCTTGGCCTTGGATTAATCATCCCACTGCCTTCCTTAGTTCTCAGTACACTGGACTCAGACTGAGCATGGACTTCTGACTTCTGTAGCTTACACAGGTAGCATATGGTATGACTTCTTAGCCTCTGTAAGTACATGAACCAGTGTACACACACACACACACACACACACACACACACACACACACACACACACACGTATGTACTTGTAGGAGTTCAGAGGGCAGACAGCACAGAGGATTACTGGGGCAGGTGAACCACTCTGCATGGTGCTACAGTGATGGGTCTAGGTTATCACATTTGCCCAAACCCTTACAATATATGAAACCAAGTGTGAGCTCTCATATAAACAAAATACTTTGGTGATAATGATGTTTGTCAGCTTCTCAGTGCTAATGTCTGCCAGTTCATCACTTTGGTTTAGGATATCAATAGTAGGAGTTTGTAGGCATATATGGGGGAGGAGATGTACAGAAAATCTCTGTATCTTCATTTTGGTTTTGCTAGGAAACTAAAAATGCTCTTATTAAAAAGAAACAAAAGCGATGGCCTGAGAGCTCAGAGGACTAAAGTGCTTGCTCAGCCAGGTGCAGGGGCTGGGATTCGATCTCCAGTCTGCCGTGCCAGCCCTGCCACCCAGGGCACACTGAGACAGCAACTGAAACTGGGCATGGCGGTGTGTGCCTGTAATCCCAGCACTTGGGAGGCTGAAAAACAGGATTACTATGAGCCTGATCTGTGTAGTAAGACCCTGTAGACCCTGCACTAAATACAAAAAAAAAAAAAACATAACGTGTGGCGCCTAGGGCTCTACCGCCAAGCTTTATCCCAAGTCTAAAAGCAGTTCTATTCTATGTGAAGATGGATTTAATAAGTAAATTACACAGAGATGTTTCTACCCTTACACCCGAGGCTTTAAGCAGCAAGGATGAAATCGCAATCCCAAACACACTCAAGTTTCCATGTGGCCACAGCCAGAGAACATCTTGCACTGTACCTTTCAAGGCTATCCTCTTCTAGAGTAATCTCCATGAACATCTTTAGCTTTCTGTGGACACTGGCTGCAGCCTCCTTCACTTTTGAACTTCTGTGCTTACCTAGAAGATCGTATTGAAGACAGAGAAAACATCACCACACACAGAAACAGCTACACTCTGTAGTAGGCAAGGGCCAATGCCCTTCCCTTTAAAGTGACCCCTACAGCTGACAAAAGCGAGCCTCAGGGTGCTGGGAAGGCCTGTAAGAGCTCATCAGCTGTGAGTGGAGTCCCAAGGAATTTACCCTGGACACTGCTGTGGGAAGTCTTCTGTCCATGACAAACAGGACAACAGCTACCACAATTCTGAGTCACCCACCAGAGTAAATAGCAGGCAGTGTGAAGTGCCTGTTAAGGGCCAGGCATTCTGTACCCTGAGGTCCAGGCCTGCACTCCCAGCAGAGAACACGACTTACCCTGTGCAGCTCAGCTGGGCTGTAGGGCAGGATCCCCTCAGAAGTCTTCTTTATGCCCAAACTGGGCTCAGCAAGTTAGAAAGTATTACAGACAAGATGTCCCTAATCTGGAAACCCATAACCCAAAATGTTCTAAAATCTAAAACATTTTTGTCTATTTATATGAAGGATGCTCTAACATTCCTTTCTTTTTTCATTTTTCTAATTTTTTGGTTATTTGCCCAGGCTGGCCTCAATCTCATGGTGATACTCCTGCCTCAGCCTCCAGAGTAGTTGGCCTTACACTGTACCACTGTTCTCAGCCAGCAGGTCAACAAATATTGGATTCTGAGCACACAGGGATGCTTAAATGTGTCCCGTTGCACACAGTGAGAGGTGGACAGGAACTGAGTAGAAGTTGAGTGGGAAGCTCATGCATACGGAACCAGGCTGACAAAGGAAAGGAAACCTCATCTTCAGAGAGCACCAGGAGCTGGGCTCAAAGGCTGTGGGGAGCCTGCCTAGCGGGGAAGGGCCAACGTGGGAGAGAAGTCCCTCTCTTCGTGGCGTGAAGTACACCCAGCGACCGGAGGAGCACGGGAACAGTGACCGACCTTTGTTAATGACCAGAAGGATATGCAGAACTGCGGTAAGGCACACAATGCCTTCAATGTCACCGGACATCACGCATGCCTTTAGCTCACTCAGAAACGACCTATAAAAGTGAACACGTACCAGCAGTTACTTCACAGTGCACACTTTACACAGTCAAAAGCTACTGTTGAGGCAACACAAGAAACGCAGCCAACAGGCCCCTACTTTCACTCGCAGCGGGTCGAACCACATTAAGTGAGTCATTAAAATCAGACGATGAGCTGGATGTGTGATCCCAGCTAAACGGAGGACCACAAGCTCAAGCTAAGCCAGGCAACTTAGCAAGTCTCATGTCAACATAAAGAATTAAAGAAAATAGTAGAGAGGTAGCTCAGTTTGAAGGCCTTGGTTTCAAGCCTTGGAACACAAAAATAAATAAATAAAATAAAAATCGACGCAGTGTTAAAGAGACCAGGTACCAGCCCCTGCCTGGCAAGTGTGAGGTTCTGAGTTCCATCCCTGTACCAAGAAAAGAAAAGAAAGAGAACAGGAACACCGTAGCAAGTGAGAAAAGCTACTGTGCGCCCTCAAGCCTTCCTCCAACAAAGGCGAGCTTAATAAAAAAAGAAACAAAAAGAGGGGTTGAAAAGTAACTCACAGCTCCAAACCTTCTGAGTTTTCACGGGTGTACCTGCCAGGAAACTCCAGAGGTATGGGCCTGCCAGCCAAGCCCCTGCATCTGTGCCCTCTTGTCCTCTTGTGCCACACCCTGGGTCAGCTCAGGTGACACAGCAGAAAATGGGTCACAGTTATGCATGGAACAGAACTTGGCTGGTTCTTAGCTTGGTGAAGTGTTCTCAAAGAAAACAGTACACAGTACCGCGCCACATTGACGTTTTCCCCCACTTAACTGAAATTCAGTTACAGTAGCATAACCAGAGACTAGATGAAACTCTTTTACAGAAACTTAGAGGTTTGCCTTGTGTAGGTTCAATGGAAATACTTGGTATCACTGATAAGATGGAGGAACACACTTTCTGGAATATTTTTCTCAAAGAAAGATGTACCTTTGAAAGCTTGAGGGTAAAAGGGAATCTGATGAGACAAAAAGTTTGGAACCATAAAGAGATTACCTGACCACATTCGAAGACTTCATTATTATTCCTATTATACACCTTGAAAACGGAGGAAGGTCAGAAAGACAGTCTGGTGGGGTCAGCTCTTCTACATCAGAAACCTAAAGCAAGTTTCAAATCAGTAAATTATTAATTGAGGCTGAGCTAAACGCTTATTTTACATTGGTCTGGCTTTTCTTCTACAACTGATAAAGGCCTTCCAGAAACTGAAAAGAATCACTTTAGTAAGTGTTGAACTATCTATAGTAATTATGAGCCATCTACAGAGAGGTCTCATCGGTGTCACAAAAATAAGACATGTCCCTCAGCAAGCCTTTGTCAGAGTCCAGCAATCTCCAATACCCGTATCATCTTCTGTGAAGAGTTTTTGGGCTACGTGAATTCCGCATGTCCTCCTCCTCTTGTGGACAAGCATCTTCCCTCTCAGTGCAGAAGCCCCGGCTCATTTCTGCAGTACAGCTGGGCCGCCCCTAGCCTGGGAGCAAGCAGTGCCCACAGCACCTCCTGCCCGCACCCAGAAGGGTGGAGCTCGCAGTGAAATGTTGGGCCAGACCTTAGAGGCACCAATGATATTTTTTACCGTCAGCCACATGAGGTTACACAAGTTGTCCAGCACTGGTTTCTCGGCAAGCTGCTCCTGGTCTGAATCCAGAACTCGCCTTCCAGCAAGGCTTATTGCCACTGTTCTCCACTTATAATCGCTGGGCCCAGCTCATCCTGCATCGCTCCCTCATTTTGTTTTTGCCTTATTCTTGGCTATCTTTGAGATTTCTTGTCAGAGGGAAACTACATCTAACAAGCCTCCCTGGATTTTCTCTGCTAGAGTTATAACAAATATTCAAATATTAAAGACAATCATTATTAAGATACAAAATAGCACCATTTATCATTACACTGTGTAATCTTTCAATAAACAGTAATAAACCAGGCTTAGTGCACACCTATAATCCCGGCACTCTGGGAAGGTGAGGTGGGAGGATCAAAAGTTCAAGCCCAACCAGGGAAACTTACCTCAAAATTAAAAAAAAAAAAAAAAAAGTGACAGGGCTGGGGATACAGATAGCTCTGTATCAAACACCTAAATTAAATTACAAGATAAAAACAAAAAAAATTTAAAAGCCGGCCAAATAGATCAGCGGATTAAAGCACCTATGTAGGGAGACTCAGACGCCTAGAGTTCAATCCTGGGGCCTGCAATGCCAGCCCCGGCTCCAGAGGCGATTGAGAATGGACGTGGTGGTGTGCACCTGTAATCCCAGCACTTGGGAGGCTGGGGTTATGACTCTGATCTATGCAGTGAGACATGTATCAATGTTTGAGGCAAGTCTAGAAGTGAAACCTATTATTACAGGAAGACAGGTGGAAGTTTATAGTGGGAAGAATATTGTTACCAAATTCCTACAGGGTTGTGTGGTGACACTGATTTCTGGAGGTAGAGGCGACAAGCATAAGAGAAATACACAAAAAATCCTCTAAGAAAGTAACCAAAAGATTACACTAAGAACAACATAAAGTCAACAGAGAATATAAAGCAATAAAAAACCTGACTCACCAAAAATGGTAAGAAACAAAAAAAGAAGAGAGATACTAATAGAGCAGATGGGAACAAAGGAAACAAATGCTAAGATGATTGTCTTAAGCCTAAACAAATCAATAGCCTCACTAAATCAAACAGGCTACAAGCACACCAAGTAAAAGGAGCAACTGTGAGACTGGAGTTTTTCAAAACCACTCATATGGCATTTAGAAAAAATACTTTAAACATAAAGACAAGTAGAAGTGAAAAGATACAAACAGACTTGCTAAGCGAACTCCAAGCATAAGAAAACTGGTGTGGCTATGAAATATCAAAACGGTTTCGTAATGAAAGCATCACGAGACACCACGAGACGGGTGTTGCGACCTCAGGACAGTCAGCTGAACCTGCACTTGGCAACAATGCTCTCCAATACCCACGAGGAAAGCGAGCAGAGCAGATGAGACCTAGCACACACAGGGTGGCAGGCATTTCTCCTGAGGAGCAAAACAGGGGGTGCCTCAGGGAGACAGGAGCACCCCAGCAACTCAGGAGTGTGGGCTGTCACACGCTCAGCTCTGCGGCACAATATGAGGCGCTGTGAAAAACAGAGCCAATACCCCGTGTGATCCACGGGATTCCTGGAGAGCTGGGCAAGGCAGGTTCTCACCAAGACATTAACGGCACGACTTCAGCTACACAGCTCAGTGGAGTGACTCACTCCTGATTGTATTCTGTGTCACCTAGCAATCACTTCCTTAAACTAAAAGACCTCCCTGAAAGCTTGATAGAGGACCTTAAATTTTACTTAATAATTCAGTATTTAGTAAACACCTTTTTAGTTACAATTTTGTTATATAATTTTGTGGATTACAAGGCCTGTGCTATGCATCAACATCTTGGTCAACAACACACTACAGGTACAAGGTTCCAGAGAGTGCTCTACCTCGGACATCTACACCAGCAGCTACAGGGTATAGCACCTCTCAATTACCCAGCAATGCATCCCTGAGATATGTGCCAGTGGCTGCATGGCACAAAACCATGTGCAAATGCGTGGAATTGATCCTCTGCTCTCAGGCATGACTCATACTTCCCAGGGCATCTTCTCCAAGGAAATGACATCCTGAACCATTATATAGCTGTGGCCTTCTACACCCAATAAACCCATAATTTCTGTATCAGTAACTGTCCCCCAGCCAACTATAGTTATTTCTAAGAGAAAAAAGCAATATACAAGAAAAGGTGATTTACTGAAATTGATATCAGAAATATAAATCTCCTATGCTTAGAAATGGAAAAGAGAAAGGAAATGATACAGCAGGCAGAGATAAGAACTACTACATTCTGCTTACCACTATCTCACTTTCATCACCAGGAAATAATCTCAAGAAATGAAACAACTCAGGTGTGGTGGCACATGCTTATAGCCCTAGCACTCTGGGAGGCTGAGGCAGGGCCGAAAGCTCAAGCCACCTGGGTAACTTACCCTGTGGTACCCTTCCTCAAAAGAAAAAGAACAAAAAAGGAGGATGTAGCTCAGTGTGAAGGTCCTAGGTTCAAGGCCCAATACCAGCACCACCAGCGCCACTGCCACCAAAAAAGAGACCAACTCACTCAAGCCTCTCAGTGTCTAACCTTTGGGGCTGCGTGGGCCACAGTGAGATAAGAGAAATTGTCTTAAACTGCATATTAGTTAATTAAGAAACAGACTGGCATGGTGGCATGTGCCTGTAATCCCAGCTCTTGGGAGGCTAAAAACAGGAGGATCAATGAATCTGGTTTATGTAGGGAAACCCTGTAGGCCCTGTACTAAATACACGAGAGAGAGAGAGAGAGAGAGAGAGAGAGAGAGAGAGAGAGAGAGAGAGAGAGAGAGAGAGAGAGAGAAACTGCCTTTACAGACCTGCCGAACACCCATGAAATCTGGTCTCACAGGCACATGCATAGATAGACCGAAAAATCAGTGATCACTGCATTTTACTTGCTAAGTCACACAGGCACACTCTGCACTTAAGCACCACACATCTGAGTCGTGAAAGCCAAATACACATACCTGCCAGGCAGCTTGTACCATTGTTGATGCAAAGGGATCTAATCTAATAAAATCAATAAAATGCCACTTGGTGGGACAGGTATGCATGTACTATTGGTGGTTCAAGCCAGCAGAAACATAACATGTCCAAATCAGGGCCATCTAACGTAGAGACATATGAGTTATGGGCCCATCACGAATGCACTAACCTTAAACTTAAGGATTGTATCTTATGATCTTATGGGCGACCGTTACCAGCTAGCTGTCCAGGGCTGCAGGCTGGACATGTGTGCCCCAAAGACAGCCAACACAAATGCCCCAACAGGAACCCGTCTCCATCCTAGTCCTTGGCACATGGCTCCCAAACGCCACAGGCCTGCAGAGTATGCAGTACTAGAAAAGGATACCCCTCTCTGAGGTTTAGATCTGAAAACCTGAACTTGTGCTTTTGGTGGAAATAATATCTTGTAAGCCAAAAAGGGGCTGGGAAGTTTCAGGATCAGCACCTCACCTTCCGTAGCTGGTGGCTGATCTCAACCACGGGTGCAGCGATCAGGGTGGAAAGCATGCCTCGGTGGACGGGGCTGTCCTCATGCTGCATCTGCACGGTGGCTATGAACTCATGAAGGGAGTTCTGCACAGAATACAGGAGCTGCAAGAAAACACATTAGCTACCGTCAGTAGAGCTACGTTATCATAGTAAAAAAAAAAAGAAAGACTTCAAAATGAGCACGCTTAGCTGGTGGTGCATCCCTGGAATCCTAGCATTCTGGAGTACTGAAGCAGGAGGGTTACAGGTTTAAGCCCAACACGGGCAACTGAGTGACTGACCAAGACCCTGTCTCAAAATAGATAAAAATTTGCAAAGCCTGGGGACATAGCTCAATGAGAAGGTCTTGGGTTCAATGCCCAGTACTGTAACAATTCTAGACAGATGTAATGGCACTAGGAAGGCTGAGGCAGGAGGACTACCAGTTTGAGGCCAGGCTGGACTACATAGTGAGTTCAAAGCCAGCCTGAATTACAGATAAGGTCCCGTCTAAAAAAAAAAATGAAAGTAAAAAAATAAATAAGCATCCCCTCTACCCCATACCCAACTCCCAGCATCTGTGGGCCATCTGCCAGGCCCACCACCTTCCTCTTGGCAGCTCACTCGATTCTCTGGGGCACCACTGCTCAGAGGACAATTGTGATAAAAAGCCTTTACCAGAAGCAACATGAAGCCCTTCAAAAACACAAGTGCTAGAACTACAAAGAAAGAAGGAAGATGAAAACAGTTTGCAGTGTATTAATTTATCGAATCCGTCCTGTTAAGGTGTCTTAAAACTGTCTCATTGATATTTGCACTTCGATAAAAGAAAAAA